>VMKM01000639.1:0-274420 GCA_008360985.2 Macquaria ambigua | reverse complement strand
ATATTCAAGGTTTTCCAGGATTTCAGGCCCCATTCAAATGAATGGAGGTTATGTTGAAAATTGACAAATGTTCAAGGTTTTTCAACTCTCTTCAACTCATTCATACTTTCAGCTAGAAACTCCATTCAAACCTCAAAACGTTCACAACACGTGGGACTTTCTGCCATTAATTCAGCTTTTTCATATCATTCATACTTTTTACACTGTCGCAATTTAAGTTTCATGCAATTTTCAGCCCTTCTGAGAGTTTTACATGAGTGTGTATGTGGCGGAATGTTGAGAGCTAGAGCAGGGGACCTAACTGTCAGAGTGGAAAGGAGATTGAAAATCTTCTTAAACATTTTTCTTCAAATTGCTCCTGTTCCCACAATTTTCACTCTTCATACATCATTTTTACTGAGAATGTAGGAAAATTCGTGCTCTTTCATACAATGTAACTATGTAAGCAATCAGACTTACACATTTGGCTCTGTGAGCTTCCAAGTGAAGGTATTTCCCACCAACTGCCGCATAGACTCTCATATTAACTGAGAGCAGAAATTTGAGGAGGGAGGCAGAAACAGGGACTTTTCTTATCTGCTCCAGAGCTCACATTTTTGACACTACACACACAAATTTCACACAGTGTGTTCAGCAGACGTTTTGTCTTTCTCCTGATATAAAATTTAGCCAATAGCAGTTATGGTCTTTGCGCTATAAGCAGGACTGTGAGAGACTTAGTCCCCATTAAATGAACTGTCTGACCTGTCTAACTTGCAGTCTACCCCTCCCCCCTCCACTCCCTCAGTGTGCCACAGTCACCATAGCAACCGGTGTGTGTGTGCGTGTCTGTGTTTTGCCTGTAACCTCAAACACAGAGATGATAGGAGTTTTCAACTTGTGACAGCTCCTATATTTTAAAGAGTATGTAAACATATTATATATCAGTGTGTTCTGTGAAGCCTATTGCCTCTTCCCATGGCAACCTTTGACTGGATCTGAGGACACACAGCTGATTGAGATGACACATTCACTTACAAAAAAGCAAAAATATCAAAACACAAGCTGAATAATACATACCAAATTAATCTTTTAACCATATCACATGCTGTAAAGAAGGCCCCAAAGTTATAAGTTAGTGTTATTAAGTACCATTGATTTTATGGTGCTTTTATGTCTAATGTACTGTTAGGTATCTGTTTATTCAGTGCTGATTGTTCTATCAGGTGAGCCAATCTACGTGCTGGTATATTGTAACTGACGTCAAAAGCAGTGGGCTTCAGTGGGTTAGTCGAGTGATGGACTGAGGCTGTGCAGTGCAATAACTTTCATTACAAGTGATCTGTGCGTGAATGAAAAGAGTGAGTCTTCTTTATTTAAGGAGTCGGTCTAGACCTGCTCTATATGAAAAAGTGCCCTGAGATAACTTTGCTATGATATGGCGCTATATAAATAAAACTGAATTGAATTGAATTGAGTATTTAGCCGCTGCATTATTGTGGCATTGTATTTCCTTGCGTTTATGTAGCTCGAGATAATTTCTGTTACCTTTTGTTAGTACTGTTAAGTGTTTTACGGTTGAGCTAAATTACGAAATGGCGAGTGTCAAGTTACCCATACTGATATTGAAGCTTTGCTAACTTGATGGAACACAGCATGCCTGTAGGTTTTTCACAATAAAAGCATCCTGCCGGTTCGTCAGCGGGAGGATTTAACATGAATCATAAATAACAGGAAGTGTTATGTCCACATTAGCAGTAACTTAACACAATGTTAACATGTATGAGAACACCGGGGTGAACCTAGTGACAAACATAGAGCTAGTGCCCAGACTGAGCAAATTCCTAGCTTCACTACACATGCCCTTCATTAGATATCTCCTGGTAAAAAGTACAATATTTGCTTCTGAAATGTAGTGAAGTAGAAGTATAAAATAGTAGAATAAATAAACTCAAGTAAAGTACAAGTAACTCAAATTGTACTTAAATACAGTATTTGAGTAAGTTCCCCCACTGATAAATGTTAAAAATTTAATAAAAATAAATAAATGTTAAATCACTAATAACTAGCTGTAAAGATCCACATGTATTCTGTGTCTCAGAGTTGTCATATTGGGAATCTGTGAATAAAGGTCGATACAAAGAGGGCTGTCCTCCATATGGAAGCTACCACATGACCCATGCTTCAAATAAAAGTCATCTTTTTGATGAAACTATGAAACTATTTATTTCAAAATGCTGAAATAAAATATAAAAAATATAAAATAAAACCCTTCCCTGCTTAACTAAATACATCTGACTACCCTTGTTTCAGCAAAAAGTAAAAAGTCACAATCCCCCGCCCCCACCTCTTCCAGTCATGTTGGTACGGACCTCTAACCTGACGTCTGCTGCTGCTACACCGGCATTAATTCCCGGAGGTGCGGAGAAGCTGGAGGTAAGACTGGCGTTAAAACTCAAAACACACAGCTACATGCCTATTCTAGAAACTAGTCTAGCCAAGTTTATTTTTATATTGGTTGTTGGTTAAAAGTGTCACATTTATTCTACAATTTATAGGACCCGTTTCAGCTTACGTAACGTTAGCAGTTAGCGCTAGCTTAGTTTGGGGACACCTGTCATTGGCATTTATCTAGTCGGGATTTTTTAACAAACGTTGCCAAAGCAAACATTTGAAAATATTTTGAGTGATTTTAATATATCCTGCTGACTTGACATTTCATGAAAGTAAAACTATTGTGACCATGCTTCACTGACTGGCAGCTGATGATGGGTAATGACGTTATCAGTTCGTAGATCAGTAGTTAGCAAGTGAGGACATGACGGTGTGGAAGTGCGTTACTGTTTGGTTAAATAGCTGATTAATTGCCTCAGTCTAGCCAGATATTATTGACAGAGTGAGAGCACATGTTGCAGAAGTAGTGGGCAGTCTATCAATGTAAGGAGGTTAGTGAGTGAATGTGTTGAATGTGACTCGTGCAGACATTTAACGCTAATTAGCTCTGTGCATAGCAGCTGTGCCAGAAGCTCCGGTCCTTTCGTCCTGCTAACTAACTGTTAAATAATTGCTTGTGAACCATGAAGGAAGTTTACATTGTGGACATGCTAGGATTCAGTTTATGAAATAACAAGGTAAATTAGCTTAATTGCTGGCTGTTAGATGTTTTCCTCATTTTAATATTGGGGGAAACTTTTCCAGGGCTTACATGCACCTCCGGAAAGTTGTTATGCTGTTAGCTGCAGGCTGCACTCAGTTTGTCAATCTGTTGCTGCATCTGAGTGTAAATATGTAAACATTACAGCCTATACATGATGTGCGTGTCACAGTGTCTCTCTTTAGTGACAGCTGAGTTACAACTCAAGTGACAGTGGCAGTGTGGTTCGTTGTGCTGGTTCACTGGCATGACTACTCGTACAGGAAAAGGGAACATAACTATCACTAATGTTGTTTCCACCTATGATTTCCCTTTGATGACAAGTAAAAGGTCCTTAGTTAGGGGTCAGTGGTCGCACAAACAGTGACAGTTACAATGAACCATTTTTTAAAAATCAGTCATGATGTATAAATCAAATTTGTTGTACAGTGACTGAAGTAATTATCTTCAGGCCTTTGCGGGAGATGGCGGCAACGAGGCCCCAGAGGGCAAAGATAAAACCTCAAGAAGAGGCTGTATATTTTTCATCCTTGTGTAAAGACAAGGATGGGTTTGACGTGAAATACATAAATTCATTCAAAGGCGAGTTGCTAATAATGTTTACGTGTCTTTAGCACAAGCCTATTTATAACTATTGTTTTCACTTTTCCTGACTCATCCTCTGTTCTTTGTTAGGTCGAGGAGTGTTCAGCCAACGCCACTTCCAAAAAGGAGACTTCCTTGTGGAATATAGAGGGGAAATCATAACTGGCAAATGAAAACAGGCAAAGAGTATACCATGATGCACTTAAGATTTTCATGTTTGAATTTCGTTTCAATGGAAAACAGTTATGGTATGTAATGCATTTACAGTGTCTTTTCTATATTCACCCAGAGATACAAACTCTGCTATTTCTTACTCAGTGTTAGTAAAAGTAGTAGTAGTAGTGAGTTATATGAGAACAGACAAGTAATTCATCCAGAAACGTGATTTTTTTTAAATTGGTAGATAAATATCCCTGAAACAATCAATCACTACAAGTGTGTTTTGGTCTTTCTACTGTTACAGCTTGTAATCAGAGTCCTGCTCTTGTCATTTCAGTGTTGATGGTGCCAAAGATGACGGCTCCCTAGGGAGACTTGACAATGATGATCATGTGAACCCAAACAGCAAAATGAAAACAATCAAAGTGGATGGAAAGCCTCATCTGTGTTTATTTGCACTAAAGGACATCAGTCCTGGGGAAGAGATCACATATAACTATGGAGATTCTGATTGGCCATGGAGATCCAAGGTATTTACAAATGGAACTTAATTTTCAACATTGTGCTGGGTCAGTCCATCATTTAACACTATTTTCACAGCAAACTCAAGCTGCACTATATAGAGTGATCTTGAATAAAGGTCCAATGACTTAGGAGTACTATTTGCTAGCTGAACAGCAATTAATGCTATTCTAAGTGACTGGTCTGTGTTGTTAAGTTGATGACCTGTTACTGAACTATTAAGTGAATATTGCACTTCAATAGTTTAAACATATTTGGACAAGTGAACAAACTGTACCATTTGAACATTTTGCCAATCATGTGGAGATGATCATGTTGAATCCTCCATTTCACTATTTCCACAGTGGAGCCCAGAGACGGAACAACACCAGATTAAGGCTTTGGTCTGCTGTGCAGCAGATGATGCAACAAAGAAGGTAAAGATTGTTGATGTTTTTAGATTTTAGGACTGGGGGAGAGATTATGAAACAACTAGCTAACACTAGTTACTCTTTTGTGTTCTTTCTGCATGTGGATCATACATGTTCTGAAGTGGCACACACAGGGGTCCCGGTGTCTAAAGTGGAAAAATATAGGCTATATCAGACCATGGAACTGAACTGAAAATACTGCTGAAATGAAATCATTTGACTGAATTGTTGTAGTGACTGCTTACTTCTTTCAAGGGCTAAACAAGTCTGTTTTATGTTTACATATAGACGAGGCTTAATGTCCGTCATTCCCTCAGTACATAATTGTGTTGTTAACTCACAACATCAGCAACTGCAGCCTTGTTAAGTGATTCAACTTTGTCCTTTTTTCCCCACAAGATTTCAAGTGAGACGGCTCCTCACCAGGCTGATGTGGCCATGACATCAACGCCCCTCAGTGACAACATTCAACAGGTAAATTGTTATCAAAGTCTGGTTTTAAATCTTTAACATTTCTCTGTAACATTAAATACATAAGCATCCTAAGTTAAGTTATTGGATAATCCGCTTCACGAGCACTGTGTGGGTGTGCTTTGACCAGATGTGGTAGTGCTGGTAGTGCTGGCAACATAAGCAAAAGAAGATGCTTAAGAAAATAGGTTGTGTAGGAGTGTGTGTAATTTTTATTTTAATGTATATTATTTTTCTTAGCTCTTAGGTGAGATGCATTCTCCTGTCACAGACATGACAGCGGTGATGGATGACTGTCATACTGTCTACACTAATCAGGCAAGTTATTAATATTTCTACACCTGTCGGTGCTAAAGTACAACTTTTTTCTGTAATTATTTTTCATTCAGACAGTAAAGACAGTGTTTTCAAAGTTTCTTCATCAAATCAGATGACGTGTAATTTGGTATTTATAATGTAATCTCATAATCACTGTTTCTGTCAACAGAACTGTAAACTTGACTCGGTCTCCTCAGTAATGCCAAGCTTGGAAAAGTGTGCCAGGTGTAGCGGACCCTTTTCCCCTCTTAAGTGGCTTGGGGTGAGATGTAAAGGTGAGTATTTAGTTTTGATAAATAAATGATGTATTCATGAATGCTATATACTATCTACATACTATATACTGTAAACATAATTATTACTGTGGTCCTTTTTTCTTTTCTGAATGATATTTCGGTGAAGGTGGCAGTTTAGTGTTTCAATTTGATGTTTTGGTTCACCAGTACCCACCATTGGAACTTCTTCTCAAATTCTCACACAGACTGTAAATATAATTTGTAGAAAACTGCTTTACACGTATGAAGTTTCCTTTATTTTTCTACAGAGCGCAACAACTTCCTTGTGGTGTCTGCCTCTGAGAGTAAAAATTCTGGATCTTCATATGCATCTCTTTACATATGTATACAATAATTTTTAAGACTCAATGGTAATGACTTAAAATGTTCAAAATCTGTCATTTTACTTCTTCTCAAATGCATAATTTAATCCTTTGGATGCAGGTAAATACTTATTAATTTAAAGTGAAGTACATGCACCAACTTTCTTCTTAAGTTCCTAATGTCCTCTGTCTAGTTTGCTCCTGCTTCTGGCACAAATCATGTTATGTTCGAAACATGACGACCGAGCTTGATCCCCTACCATTCGTAAGTGTATTTGTGGAATTATTCTTTAATTATTCTTAAAGTTATGTACCTGAAAGGAACAATGTAGTAATTTTCTTTTCTTATATATCAGTTTTCTGAAGAAACAAGTTCAAGTGAAGAGAATTTATCAGAGGAGGAATTTGTACCTGATTCTAACAGTAATTCAGACAGTTTGTGGGAAAGCACAGTAGGGCCTTCAAAATATGTGCATGCTAAACAACTCTCAGAAGTACAGAATATTCAAGTGTCCTGCAGTGAGTCTGCAGTCATCACAACGCAGGTGGAAAAGACTTGTAGGGAAGGCGAGCAAGCATCAGGAGTACAGGCTAAAGTTTGGAATGGCAATACTGAAGACACATCTGTTAAGGATAGCACAGAAACTGGGGAAGATCAGTGCATACAGTCTTCAAACACATCTCTTTCAGTAAGTAATAAAACTTACTGCTACATTTGTGGAAAACCACAGTCAAAATTTACACGTCACTTAAAAACCCATGAGAAGAATAGTGTGGAGGTTGCTCAAATTTTGGCACTCCCAAAGGACTCCAAAGAAGGCAAGAAAAAGCTGAACAAACTACGGAACAAAGGGAACTACAAACACAACACAGAGGTTTTAGCGAGTGGGACTGGACTGCTAAAACTTAGACGTGAACCAAAGAAAAAGTATGATCCAAAAGATTATGTGCACTGCATGTATTGCCAGGCTATGTATCTTCGGAAGGATCTGTGGCGACATGTTCGAAAATGTCTGTCAAAACCAGTGGAAGCCAATGCAGAGTCGGGAAGAACTAGGGTCTTGTCTTTGGCCACAATGACGGAGTCAGCGCTGTGTCAACAGATATCCCAAGGTGTTTGGAAGCTGTTAACTGTGATGAAAGACGATGACATTTCTGCTGCTGTGCGTAGTGACTTCTGCATTCTTCAGCTGGCCCAGTCATTTTTCAATAAACACGGGCAGGATCCCACCAAATATGACTATATTCGACAGAAGCTCCGCGAAGTTGGAAGACTTCTGCTGACACTGCGCAGAGAATTTTCAATATATACCCTTGAGGATGCTGTAAGACCTGCAAATTTTCATAAGGTTATCAAAGCTGTCAAGAACGTGTCTGGGTTTGATGAAGAAAAGCACTGCTACCAAACTCCAAGCCTCACACTTAAGTTGGGTCACTCTTTGCAAAAGATATGTGACATCCTACACTGCAGAGCTCTAATGGCAGTAGACAGTGAGCTGGTAAAGTCAACCCAGACTTTCAAAACACTGTATACTACAAAGTGGTCTGAACTTGTCTCACACACAGCTTTGACCACCTTGAATGAGGCACACTTTAACCAGCCATCCACTCTGCCTTTCACAGAGGACGTGCAACGTCTTCACCAACATCTTGAAAAGACTGCAGGTTTAGCTTCTGAGAACTTGGGAAAGATGCCAACTCCACAAGTCTATGGTGAACTTTGCAAAGCAACTCTGGCAAAAATAATACTATTTAACCGAAGACGTGGAGGAGAAGTTGCAAAGATGCACCTAAAAGGCTTCCTCGAGAGGGACACAACCGCCCTACATAAAGATGTTGCTGTTGGCCTTACAAAGTTTGAACAAAAACTTTGTAGACATTTCAGTCGTGTGGAAATTAGGGGTAAAAGAGGACGCAAAGTTGCCGTGCTGCTATCACCAGACATGGTTGATGCCTTAACACACCTCATAAGCAAAAGAAGAGAATGTGGAGTTCCAGAAGAAAACATATTCCTCTTCGCACGACCTCATTGCTTGACTCCTTACAGAGGACAGGACTGTCTGAGGATTTCTGCGAATGAGTGTGGCGCACAGAACCCCGAACTCCTCAGGTTGACGCAGTTACGCAAACATGTTGCAACTTTGTCACAAGTCCTGAACCTCAAAAACCACGAGTTGGACCAAGTTGCCGACTTCCTAGGCCATGATATTCGTGTCCATGCAGAATATTACAGGCTTCCAGAGGCTACAACCCAGCTGGCCAAAATATCCAAACTACTTCTTGCCATGGAGAAAGGGTCCCTTACAAATCTTCAAGGCAAAACACTTGAAGAGATTGAAATTGAAGGTATTGCTATTTAGAGTTGTTGATAGTTGTATTTTGTAGGTTAGCATCAAGGATAGGATTACCAGCATTGCTAAGAGACATTTTTATTGTAGCAAAATATAACTAATCTTTAGCATAGTGACTTCATAACTTTAACAAGGTAATATTCAGATTGATCGTTATGTATTATGGTTGTAACTCAATTAACATTTCCAATACTAAACTTCTTTGACATTTAAAATATACACTTTTTCTTAGATAACATAGACTTGACTGATAACGAACAAAGTGAGGACAGTGAGGAGGAGGGGGAGGAGGAAGAGGATCCCCCCACATACCCACAGACAAAAACGGGTAAGTGCACTTAATCGTACAAATTCTTTGTATAATCGTACAATTATTGAAGTCCACATAAGGACTGTAGGTAGGGTATGATGCACTCCAGTAATTGCGCAAGCATGCAAAGCAGAAGCTCATGGGCGTACAGACTGTGTGGGTGTCTCTAAGCACACCTGTTTATAAACTGTTTGTTTTTGTTTATGAAGTATTTGATTTTGCATAAACCTGCATATAACACATGACCAACAATACTGAGCTATACTATACATTCTGCAGGGATGGAGAGAGCCAGGCAACCTGTTCAGGACCCTCCATGCACCTCAGACGGTATGACCCCCTTCCTCCATCCACCAGCATGCTCATTGATGTTTGATTTATTGCATGTAAGCTAAGTAATACTACTGTATGTTATGGTGTATTCTTAATCTTTTTATTTTCAACTCAGATATTGACACCACCCTAGAAGGCACATCTACAGGTATGACAGGAATAGACATTTTTAACTAGCAGGCCACTTTTAAAGCTATTTTAATGCTAGTCAATGTCAACAACACCAAACTTTGAAGATAAAATTTGTGCCTTTAATTGTCTTTGTTGGACCATACAGTTTCATATGAAAGCCCTGATACCGCTTGCTGCTTGTCCCCAAAATGAACTTATGTCAGATTTGTCTCTCTCACTCAAGCACTACTATTACATATAAATTCAACTCAAAATTGCCATCACTTTTATGATTTCTCTTTCCAGATGACTTTATACATCTCCTAGCCAGTTGCTGTAGAATGTTTTGAAAATGCAGTTTACATTGCTTTGGAGACATAAGATTAAATAAATATTAACACTAGTGTTTTGGTTGACATGGATACATTCTTTCCTCTTTTGCAGCGTGTAACGAGAACACTGATGGTAGGGTCAAAGAGCACGACAGGATAAGGGATGGGCATGAACAACCTGGTAAATGCACACAACACATACACAAGACCACTGAATCACTTTGTTGAGAGTGGAGGCTGAACTCCTTTCAGGCTGGATTGGAGCTGTGTCCAGGCAGTTTTGTCCTCACATGACTGACATGACACATTACTGTATAAACATTAATATTACATGAAAATGCTATCACAAGTATGGCTTCTCATTTTTATGGTGACTTTTGATGTTTTTTAGCAGTTAATGCTTAGGGTAGGTTTAAGTTTATTGAAAAATTTAATTAAAAATTAGGGATGCTCTGAACCACTGGATCTGTTTCTGTACTGTCACAAACGGTATTAAGTGGATATCATCCAGACGTGTCCAATCCAAAGTAATGCAGTTTCTTCATCACTGATATTCTAAAATAGTGTGTTTTACTATCAGTTCAGAGAGTCATGGTGAGCCACCATCTCAGTTTTTAGTGCCACAGCAATCGAAGGTTCATCATATTGTTTTTATCATAATATGCTGCCAGTCATTCTGTTACTCAAATGGCTTTTTCACTGCAGGTGGCTCCTTTGTTGTTCTGCTTTGTTAATTTGCTGTGATGAGCTAATGTTGATCGCAGTCAGTTGTACACATTTTAAATATGGGGAAGAGAGAGCATTGGCATTTGATCACTACATGGTATTGTCCAGTACCAGTACCATGAGTTGACCAGTACATTTCCAGGAGATAAAAAAGTTGGATTGCTTCATCCCTAGTTTACATTGCTTTGAAGTTGTAGATTTAGTAAGTGACATAACAAATGTAAAGAAAATAAAATGTTAACCCTAGAGTTTGGGTTGCCATTGACAGTCTGTTTTCCCCTTTTGTAGTGTCTCTGAAAAATGCTGTGGAAAGGGATCCTAGGAGGAAACAGAAACAGAAGTGGTCTCAAAAAGAGGTCGCAGCAGTGATGAGACATTTTAATGAACACATTGCCAAGGGGAACTAGCCACCATGATTGAATGCCAGCAGTGCAAGACTGCTGAACATCCTGCTCTGGCTAGTCGGTCTGTTCAAAATATCAGAGACTTTGTCAGGAATCGGGGCATAACTCTGAACAAGAAAAAACAGTCAAATGATGTGTAGGAAATTGTTGCAGACCTTCATTGTTTGAGGGTTTAAAGGTGCTGGTTGCCGCCAAGGTCAGAACATGCGGTGAATGTTAACAGCGCAGTTCACTGTTTTTTTGTTTTTTATTTGATTTCTTTTTGTTTGTTTGTTTTGTTTTGTTTTTATCAGGAGAAAATTAATGTCATGTTGTGTAAAAAAACCAACAATGATTAAATTTGGCTCCTTGTTCACTGACTGCATGGTGTAATATGTCCTCAAAAATCAGCTTTTACTAAGTATAATATATGGGCTATATTGTCTCTTAAAATATGTCCTCACAGATCAGGTATGTCTTCGCAATACACAGTGCTGTTGTATTGTGTGTTGTGTAAAACAATATGTCCTTCTATATTAGGTGTGTCCTTTTGATGCACAATGCCTTCACTTTAGTGTTGTGTGTGTGTGTGTTTAGCCATGTTCCATTTAATCATATTTGACCCTTCAATACACTTCAGTGACATTTTTGTGTGTTGTATAGCTACTGTCCTCTCAAATTGAGTTGGTCCATATAATTTCCATTTATGTCATGGGCGGGGCTTATAGACCTAATTATCTAATGTCCTCACAATTAAGCATGTTGTCAGGTTGTTATATTTTGAGTTGTGTTTTGTGTATTTGAAATTTGAAGTGAAATTTGTGTTGTATGGCTTAAAATAGATTTTTTGATATTTACCACGTCTTTGTGGAGCAAGTGGAAAGGGGTGTCCCTCTAATGCAGTAAAAAACTGGTTTGGGGAGCAATGTCCTTTTAGTACACAAAAACCCGTATGTGTGTGTGTGCGTGTTAATCCCCCTTTGTTTGAGAGTGACGCGGGACAGTCCATCGACTAAACATTAGCCAAACAGTCTGTATTCAGAGGCTTTCATTCAATTGGTTGATGAGGTGGAGTGAGGCCGTGTGTCAGGCTCTGTGTGTGTGTGTGTGTGTGTGTGTGTGTCTCAGGTGCAGCTGGCAAAGGGGCTCGGGCTATTTTGGGCACACAGGAAGCGTAGGGCGTAGGGAGCATGCACAGACACACAAAGGTGGAGATTTCCCTGTGGGGTGCATGCAAAATGTGTTTTGAAGAAGAGTAACGTTAAAATGGTAAATATTCTTGCAAATGGCTGCAGGGTCGGTGACGCACTTTCTGTGTGTGCACAAGTGCCGTACAGGTGATACTAACTCACGTGCAGCCATGTTTAGCGTATTTCCAGTTTTTTTTCAGTTTAAACCCACTGTACACTGACAGAGGAGTAAATAAACAAACAATTGCCATGTCCTGGACGAGCCCATCACAAACTGACCAACTGAACAAACACAGCAGCCTGGGGACAACACCACACCCGTAACTGTCACGTGATGGATGTTTCTGTGGGTTTTTCTTTTTTTTTTTTTTTTTTTTTTACTGCAGCAAAACCACGCAAAGAAACAAACAGATCGCCATGGGGAGGAAGAAGTTCAACATGGACCCTAAAAAGGTCAGGCCTTGCTCTAAACTGAATCAGAATCAATAACACTGTTGCTGTTGAATTACACTTTTAGCCATCTCCAAGCCATCCATCAGGGTTATTAAAACAGACCAAAATAGGTAACTGAAGTGTAAGTGTGCTCTTTTTCTTTTTTTGAACAGGGGATCCAGTTTCTTTTGGAGAACGATCTTCTCCAGAACACCCCAGAGGACATTGCACAGTTCCTCTACAAAGGCGAGGGGCTCAACAAAACAGTCATCGGGGACTACTTAGGGGAACGGTGAGCTCTCCAGTTTTCCTTCTGTTTTTCTTCCACCTTTCTTTTTCCTCTCCCCATCTCTCTGTCAGATCTGCACTGCATGCGCTCAGACGAGGGCATAAAGCCCCAGGAAATTGGTAGTCTGGATTTATGGAGCAGAGCAGCGGCGGGAGACCGTGCCAGTAAAATAACTGAGCGGACATGTGGTTCTTATCGAAGGGAAATCAATGGGGATAGGACTGTCAAAACAACAGGGATTTCATGCCGCCTGGCTCACCCGACACAGCGGCTTTCTCTTCTGTTCAGCTGTGTCACGGCTGCAGGATTTTACTTTCCACCTTGACCCCCAAAACATATGAGTTTGTCACTGCAGTGAATTTCCCGAAGTTAATCCCGTATTAACAATCTAGTGTCTATTTTTCTGTTTTCCGTTTGAAGAGTGTAAATAGTTAAACATGTGTGACACGTGCCCCTCCTCTCCTCCAGAGATGATTTTAACATCAAGGTCCTCCAGGCGTTTGTGGAGCTTCATGAGTTTGCAGACCTCAACCTCGTACAAGCCTTAAGGTGAGCTAACGACCAAAAATAGCACTGTGTTAAGAAAATGCAAGATACTGTGTTGGTGTCTGCAGGTACTGGTGAGAAGATGAAATATGATCCAGTACGTCCAGTTTGAGCTATATGTTGATTACTGTAGTTTGAAGGCTTATCAGACATCAACAAACTGCGACGTGGTTTATAAAACTATGAGAAAGGATTTCGTGACAAACTTTACCTCATGTATTTACTGATGCCGTAATAAACAGTAGAATTACGTCATGCAAGTTACAAAGTAATATACCAGGAATGTGCTCTTGTGCCCTGACAGATGAGGCTGTGTTGAGCCAGGTTCAACTTCTTTGCAGATGACCCTGTCATTTCTTTTATTGGAGGCCTCTTCACTGGCATCCCCACTGCATCAACGCAGTGGTCTCATTTAAAATGAATGGGATGATGGTGTTTTTTCATGCAGTACTAATGTTGGTCATAACACAGACTTATGCTGCATTCACGCCATATGGGATGGATGGTATAGATAGGAAAGGCTTCCATGTTAACGACTTAACGCTTAACATTTTTTAAATTTAGGTTTAATAATTACAATGATGGACTATGGCCGACGTGTGCCGTCCATGTTTGTTTGGTTTTTCAGGCACTTCTGTATTATTAAGCACAAAGGATATATGACTTTCCCAGTCGTAATTATGACTTGGAAGTTAATGTGAACGCTATTTATAATTCGGAAACAGGTAATACAGGTAATTATATAATATGAATGTGGCAGTACTATTCATGATTCTGTTCTGTTCTGTTCAGCGTCCTGTTTAATAGTCAGTAAAGAGAGTTCTTGTTGATGCTGTAGCCAAATTACTCAATTTGATGACTGTTTTTATTCATGTTTATAATGTTTTTGTAACACAAACAACCTTCTCAGTAAGGCTGTCTTCATTTATTCCATAGGTTGTTTCCTTTCTTAATGATTAATGTAAAATTGGTTTGTAATTTACAGTGAATATTCAAGATTCAAGATTCAAGAGTTTTATTGTTACATGTTTTCATACAAGTACAAAAACAGTAAAATTCTTTTTTCTTTTGGTTCCCCCCCTTGCAGCACAATACACAATAAAAAAGATTATATATAAAAACACTGTTCTGTACATGTGCATCAATATTTCATAATCTGTCATTATATTTTCCCTCTCTGTTCCTGCTGTTGTAGGCAGTTTCTGTGGAGCTTCAGACTTCCTGGCGAAGCCCAGAAGATTGATCGCATGATGGAGGCGTTTGCCTCCAGGTACTGCCAATGCAATCCCGGCGTCTTCCAGTCCACAGGTACTACACACACACACACACACACACACACACACACACACACACAGTAGCAGATATATGAGTCAGACTCAGCCAGACAGTCCAGGACGGATAACATGGGCCAGCCAGACCACCTCAGCCTCAGATCAATGCTTCTGACTGTCTGTCTTCCCCCACTAGACAGCTGGGCCTGTTTGGGCTTTATAAATCTTCAGCATGTGGCCACAGCACTGCAGATTTTCCTAAAACACTGCAGAATATTAACACTTTCTGAAAGATATCTACTTTTCAGAGAATTTGATGGAGGTTTATTCTCTGACTCCCAGTCTGAACTCGACCTACCCTCGTCTCCGTTTTCCCTCGTAGTTAGCAGCTTGCTCACTAATCGCAGTGTAATCACTTTTTGTGTCTCCAGCAGTGATAATGAAATTGATCACCGGTCAATAGTGGTCATTAGTGCAGTCTTGGCCCGTCGCACATCGTCTGCTGCTCCCACGTTAACCGAGCGAGCGCTGAGGAGGACACAGGTGATTGATGTGGCGCAGTGGTGACACAACCAGACTTAGTTATTGGTCATCTCTCAGGAGCGGCGCGCTCAGGGTCGTAAATTACAGTGCAGGGGATGTTGACTGGGGCAGTTAGTGTGTGGATGGATGAGGTGGAGGATGGTTAGCAGGAGTTATGATGTGGAGTCGCCAGAGCAGTGGATCATGGATGTGTGTGTGTGTGTGTGTGTGTGCATGACTGCAGGGACACTCTGACTTCACTGCAGCGTGGCCTTGGAGGGCACCACAAGTGTGTGCGACCCAGAATATGGGGCTCTTTGTTGATTAAATTCTCCCTTTTATTAGACAGAGTCCTAAATTTGGTGGTGAGAAAATCTATTGATGGATTGCTGTCTAATTAATCACAAATCATCTGTGCTGTCATCTCAATACCATTATAATAAATGAGGAAAATACCTTCCACTGTACAGCACACTGCCTCTGTAGATCCCTTTTTGGTTTCACACTCAGATTTGAGGAAGAAAATGTTTGAAACTTTAATTTTTAGGTTTTTCTTTTTAATTATGTAAATATAAACAAGTGAATGATCTTGATATAGCCTTTATATTATAATATCAATGATTTAAACTTGTCTAAGTGACAAAAGATCAATAGTTTTAATAATTTCCACACTAATCCATAAACTCCAAGCACGAAAACGTGATCTGACACACACCGAGAGATGTGGGCTTGTGCTGTGTTTTATGTTTCTCAGTGACACCCGGTGTAATTGCCTCCACAGACACCTGCTATGTCCTATCATTTGCCATCATTATGCTGAACACGAGCCTGCACAATCCCAATGTCAGAGACAAGCCCCCCGTGGAGCGCTTCATCTCCATGAACAGGGGGATCAACGAGGGCGGAGACCTCCCAGAGGAGCTACTCAGGGTGAGAGCTGTGACTTTATTAGTTTGTTAGCTTTGACAAATGTATCCAGTGCATTTGAAACATCGTGTTGGCAAAACATACGTAAATAACTACTCTGACAAGGAAAAGTGCAAGTGGATGCTGTTTTATGATTCAGCACACAAAACTAAACAGACTGTCAATGGCAAACAAATCTACAGGAATTTCTCCACCTTGCAAAGCGGAGAGTCATGCTCCACTAATTGAGATATCTGCAGCTCAGCAGAGTTAGATCTTCTCCAGAGATACTGATGCTAATTATCTTCTGTGATCTCTCAAAGAAAAGCACATAAAAACAAGTTGATCTACCCACAAACTGTAGGCTGACGTCTGTGCCAAAGTGCCCTTGGCTTCATTTAAGTAGAAAAAGAAACTTCGTTAAAGAGTCGCCCAGCTCCGAGAGTCACTGAGGTATGAATGATTGTCTCTCACTCTCCGACACTGAAATAGAATCCGTCAACGTCTTGTTTAATGCACCGTTAATCTGAAGGCTGGCTTCAATGTTTGGAGACGGAGGGAGACGTGTGCATGCTCATCTGGGAGTGTTAATGCAAACTAATGCTTCTCCATAACTTTCTCTCCTTTTGTTTTCTTCCTCTGTGCAGAATCTATACGACAGCATCAAGAGCGAACCCTTTAAGATCCCAGAGGATGATGGGAATGACCTGACGCACACGTTCTTCAACCCAGACAGAGAGGGCTGGCTGCTTAAACTAGGTTAGTGTGTGTCTCCGCGCATTCCCCCGCAGAGGGAATGCAAGACATCCTGGATGACTTTATTTGGTTACTCTCCCCCACTTTTTCTCGCTACAACCGTGGCTTTATTCTCACAGCCGAGCGAGAACTTGAGGACAGAGTGAAGTTAACGTCGCTCGTGCGCTCTCGCTTGATGGCGAGGCGTCATGTTTTAGACGCAGTGAACTGGATTAGATCCTGACTGGTTTAGATTTTAAAACATGTTGAGTTATAATTAGATTTAAGGCGTTTGAAACATCATCAATATTGTGTTTGAAGCATTCACACACACAGATTAAGTAGCATTAATGTGTTGGAACATACGCTGAAAGATGCTGTTAAACTTTCATCTTTAAGTCCATCAGCCAGATGCATAAAACTCTGCAGAGTTTTAGTTATGAACTTAAAGCCAGATTTATGCACACACACTCTTTTGTCAAATTTATAAAGCCGTGTGTGTGGCTCTGTTTTATAAAGCCACAAAATGGATTTCAACACCACGCCCTTAATTAACCTCTTTGCATATCAATACCAGAGATATCTGCTCCAGAAGCGCACTATTTACAGACTATCCGAAGTTCTCCAACAATGCCGGAGCAGCCGCCATTACGCATGGCAACTATGCATAGCTGTGACTCTTTACAGCACCCATAGTGTGATTTATTCATCATATCTCTATCGTAAAACATCAGAAAGGTTCACAATAAACATTAAAATGAAAAGAACATATAAACATGTGATAACATTGATCACAATTAAAAGTAAGTGTATAAATGATCTCATTATAGACTGCAGAAAAATTATAATTATATTAGATTCTGTCTCTTACATACATGTAATCTTCATAACTGTATATATATTTTGGTTTACTTTAATTCTTTACGTTTATAGTATGTAATTGAGCTGTACAATACACTGTGGTAAATTATATCTTTTTAATTGGAGTTATTCCACTGTATCATTTTATTTTATTATCATTTAGAGCACTTTAACTATTCTTATAATATTTCTGTGTAACCTTTAAGTTTGTTTTGCCAGTGACAGTTATGAGTGTAGCAGTAACAGAGTAACAAGTGCACAGAGTAGAGAGTCTGACGTGAAGCACAGAGAGAGTGACGTTGGTTTACTGTCATGTTGGTGTTGATTAAAGAAGATTTATCCAAGAGGAACTGTGGCCCGCTTATTACCCACAGCCCTGAGTGACTCGAGAACACCGCCCATCAAGAAAACAGGGTTATATATGCACACGTTCTCACACAATCAGTTCTTTTACAAAACATTTTATGTGTGAGAAACGGTGCAGACATGATCTTTGCGCGTGTGCGTTGTTTACACATCTGGACCCAGACTTGTGAAAATCATCTTAAAGTAGTTTGGGAAGGAACACACACTGCAATCATTTGTTCTGTATGTGTTTGTTCGTATGAGTGTGTGTGCCAGGGGTTGTATGCTTTCCCAATGAGGTAATACAGTTTTTGGTCGTACTCTGTTTTGCTGTTTTGTTTCTGTTTGTTTACACATGTTCTTGATTTGCTCCCTCGCGCTGCAGTTCACACTACATTAAAGACATTTCCTCCTGCTGCTCCGGCACTTTTTACATACCAACGTAGCATCGTATCACCTCTCATTCATTTTAAACACTTTTAATTGTTGTTGGGATGTTGATTTATTATTGAGCATAAAACCGTTTAAGAGCCTGAATATTGTGTGTTAAAGGTTAAAGGGCAAACTCACAGCAGGTGATCAGGTTTATTACTTCACACACACACACACACACACACACACACCTGGCTCTGACCTGCACATTCCTCTAACTGTGGGTAACATCTCTGTAGTCTCATCAAACTAGTGAGTATGAATGCAAATAGCCCCATTGTGGCTCACAGACCTAACACGATTACATCCTAGTGCGGTTTCTCCCTGCAGCCATTTCCCGCACCAGTTCTCGCTATAATATTTCTAATTTAACTCTCTAAAAATAAACCCTGGAGGATGTGAAGGAATAAATGCCTTTTCTTTTTTATTTATTTATTTTTTTTTAGCAAATCTCTCTCTACGCTGAGTGGAAATTTGGCCACGCTTTGGCCACGCTTTCTCACCGTGGTGGAATTCAACTTAGCACATTTACTCAAGTGATGTATTTAAGTACAAATTAGAGAGAAATATATTACTTTTTACTCCACTACATTTATCTGACAGCTTTTAGTTACTAGTTACTTTACAAATTAATTAATTTATTTATTTTTGCATACAGAACATAAGGAGACCTTATAAAATATGATGTTTTGTTATAAATTAAACTACCCAAAAGTATATAAAAGTACAGCTGTTTCGATTAACTGACAGAAAATGAACTGGCAATTATTTTGATAATCTAAGT
The DNA here is from genome assembly GCA_008360985.2 of Macquaria ambigua. Classification (NCBI taxonomy): domain Eukaryota; kingdom Metazoa; phylum Chordata; class Actinopteri; order Centrarchiformes; family Percichthyidae; genus Macquaria; species Macquaria ambigua. Next base: position 255,365 of record VMKM01000639.1, on the reverse strand, counting down.
CATTTTTTAAGCAAAAAAAAAGAAAAAAACATTTCATGGTTCCATCTTCTCAAATGTGAGGATTTGCTGCTTTGCCTTTTAATTCATTATTTCAATTTATTTTTAAGCATTTTGAATTTTGTACTATTGTGAAGGTGTCACTGTGGGCTCTGGGTAATTGAGACGGCCGTTTCTCACTATTTTCAGAATGTTTACAAACCAAACAATCAATCAATCGATGAACTAATCCATAATCAGAACCAAACAAAATCATTAGTTGCAGTCCAATACAAAAGAGTTAAAGATTAGCTCAACCAACTACAGCAGTAAAAATCTGCTTTTACATTCATGCATGAGTAATAATAATCTAATGATATGATATATAATAGTTGCACACACCGTACGTGTGTCTCCCACCAGGAGAGCTTCCTCATTCCTCCTTTACGTCTCTGAAGCAGGAGGTGTTTTCCTCCAACACGTGGCTCTGCAGTCGCTGCCAGAGGCTGAACTCTGCTTCAGGCCAACGTGTTGGACGTTTGCGCTCGCTCTCTGTCTGTGCTCTTTTTTTTTTTTTTTTTTGATGTGGTTTGCACAAATTGACACGTGAGGTGGTGAACTTGCTCTGGGGTTTGGTGTGTGTGTGTGTGTGTGTGTCGGTGTGTCTGCATGTGTGTTCCTTCAGGGGTGCTTTAGGTGCCACGTTAGGTTCATATCAAGTGCTGCTTGCTGCCCTCTCCTGAGAGCCAATGAGGTTTTATCCTGTTGCCTTTTAAAACTGAATATGCAGCATCAGTAATAATTTATCAGTTGTGTGAGTCATCACTTAACTTAGCTCGGAGTTAGGAGAGAGAGAGAGCGGTGGTTGATTGTAATCGCATGCTCGGTTTTCTTCAGTTTTCTTCAGTTTTCTTCAAACTGGCTTGCCTGCATATTTCAGAAAGTCAAAGTGAACTTTCTCTTTCTCTCTCTTTTTTCGCATGTTTACGTTTGAACCTCCAACCGCAGTACAGCAGCTTTAACCTGAAACACTGCGTTTAAAAACAACATTTGGGAGAGGTGCAGCTTCTTCCTTTCAAATAACTTTTTCTCTCTGTCTTGCATCCTTTTTTTTTTTTTTTTATCAGATCAACGATGCAGAGGATCTCATATGGGTTTTTAGGGGGCACTCAAAGAGAGAAAAAAGCCTGAAAAACAAAAGAAACATCAACTCAGTCTAAAGATGATAATAAGACAATTCTCAGCAGTGACTTTTATATGAGAATCCACTTTTAACACAAAGCACAAACCTACAAAAAGCCTGTCTCAGACTGTACAACTACACTTTAAAGAGTCTAGACCTGCTCCATATGAAAAGTGCCCTGAGATAACTTCTGTTATGATTTGGCGCTATATAAATAAAATTGAATTGATTTGAACTATACAATAACTGCACTACTTTACATCAGACAAACATACTAATTGAATCTTCAGTGGCACGTACTGCATGTTAAGTATATTAAGCATTAATGTATGTGTCTAATTGTCACATGGCATGATCATGTGATTGATGACGAGCGACCTTTCTTACACAGGAAACTGAATTACAGCAGTGAACTAATGAACCGAATCCGTGATGTAAAATGCATTGTGTGGTCTTTTTTCTGTTGCCTAAATTATGATTTATAAGAGTAATTTAGGTCTGAGTTTGCTGCAAATATTCATGCAACATTACTTTATAATATGTATATAAAGTGCACAAGAATAAGAAAACGGAGTGGATGTGGGTCGGCGTCATTAATGAGCGTCACATCCCTGATGGGAGACAGCCAGTCTGTCACTGCGGCCTTTGTGTCACTTCCTGTCTCCTCTTCCTCTTCCTGTCAGGCGGCCGAGTGAAAACCTGGAAGAGGAGGTGGTTCATCCTGACGGACAACTGCCTCTACTACTTCGAATACACAACAGTGAGTGTCACACTAAGATGATGTTTTGATCAGTAAGCTGGCTCTTTGCAAGCATGCGTGCCCCTCAGCCAGCAAATTAAATGCAAATGCTCTCTGTTCATTTTGATGTCATAATTTATTATTTTTAAAAGTACGCTTAATTAATATCGTCTGGTTTCCAATTCCAGTTGGGAGGACATTTAGCAGTTTGGGGGTGCTGTAACAAATTTTGGGATTATAACGAATATAACAAAATTAGGGAATAGATCTGAAATTTGTTATAGCCTATATGGTTTTATGTAATTTTTTATTTCACTTTTCAGAAACAATGACACAGTGCTAAACAGATATTATTTAAGATTAACTTTTTTTTGTAACTTTGCGCATTAGTTGATTAGTTGTTGCTTCATTTCAATTTTTTGCCGCTACAGCCTGACTCGGTCTGGTACGAACAGGAACATCTGGTGGCTAATGTTAGCTAATGTTAGCAATATCTATCTAAAGTTTGCTATGTAACTGACATCACTGAGTCAGTTTGCGACAACACTGCACTGATGTTTGCCAATGTTAGCGCAGTTTGATGATTTCATTTCTCTACTTGGGCTACAGTTACATTGTGTGTCAGTGTCGCAGAGAAATCTTTTCATATTCGGGTCACGTAATGATGATGTCTTTAAAGCGTTACCGTCTCAAGAGATTCTTGAGATATAAAGGTAAATTCAACGTGCCACTATCCTGTAATTTCCACTTGTGGCTGCTGTTTAGCAAATGCTTAAATGGTCATCAATTATTCCCTTGCACATTGGCACTTGTGGGAGGTTACAGCAAAAAAGGTTTGGATTGGCCCTGTGTGGCAATGAAGAGTGTTCATTCATCTGTACATTTGTCTTTTTGATTATTAGTGTCCACACGTGTGTTTGTGTTTCTCTATCCGTGTTGCTTTCTCTAAGAATAAGTTCATACGTGCGTCGCTGAAGATTTTTATCAGTGCCTCTGCGTCCCTGCTAGCTGCTACATCAGCACTGTCCTCTCTCTACCCTGGTATTATCCTTCAGGACGCTATCATTATGTCGCGTCCTCTGGTCTGACTGCTTCACACACACACACACACACATTATCTGCTCTGTTAAAGAGCACGAGGATGAGAGGAGGGGGGAGGGGGCAAGGTTGATTTCCACGCTAGCAAAACATGTCACAGAGGACTTTATCGTCTCTTCCCTACACCTCACTCTCACACACACAACTCCTCTACTCTCCTCTTTCCTGTCTCTTCCCTTCTCGTCTTCATTTTATATGATGCTTTTCTGATCTTTATTCTTTCCTGTTTGCCTGCTTCTTACTTTGCCATAATTTGCTCTCTCTCTCTTTGTATTTACTTGGTTGTTTTTCTGTTTCTCCTTTAGGACAAGGAGCCTCGTGGGATCATCCCGCTGGAGAATCTCAGCATCAGGGAGGTGGAGGAGCCCAGGAAACCTGTGAGTGTTGCCTCATCAGAGACCTCACCCCGTAGATCATATTTCAAGAATCTTCCCGCCTCTGTTTCAGTGTTTTTTGGATGTTTAAATCTTAATTATCTCACAGTAGCACATTATTGATTCCCTGCTCTTTGTCCGTTCTTCCAGAACTGTTTCGAGCTCTATAACCCCAATCACAAGGGCCAGGTGATCAAAGCCTGCAAGACGGAGGCAGATGGGCGTGTTGTTGAGGGCAACCACGTGGTGTACAGGATATCAGCGCCCACGCCGGAAGAGAAAGAGGAGTGGATTAAATCCATCAAGTAAGACTCCTTGCAAGTACACTTAAAGCAATAGTTTATTCACTTTTTTTTTTTTTTTTTGCAGAGAGTTAGCTGACAAGGGTGTTCATTCATCTGAAGTCTCCATGAGTCGCCTGGCAGAAGTTACTGCTAACAAACATGACATAACGTGTTAATAAGTGAGCTTTAAAGGTGCTAGCAGGTGAATTTTGTTACCTTTGGACGGAGCCAGGCTAGCTGTTTCTCTCTGTTTCCAGTGTTTATGCTAAGCTAAGCTAACTGGCCGTGCATGTAGCATCATATTTACAGTACAGACATGAGAGCGGTCTCAATCTTTTCATGTCACAAGCGAAAAAGCTTATTTCTCAAAATGTCCAACTATTCCTTTAATAAAGGACCTTAAATCAAGCCTAAATGAGGATATGCAGCAGCGTTAAAAGTCCGTTTTCTTGTGGTGGGTGACAAAGGTGCCACTCAATGATGGTTATCATACTAAAATATTAACTACAAACATAAACCTTTTCAAAAATGTAGACTTTGCCGCCATGAGTGGTACAGAAAACTTGTCTGGCCCAGTTACTATAAGAACAATGCTGATGTAGAAGAGACCCAGGAAATATACTGAGATGAGTTTTAAAAACACCTGGAGCTATACTGAGTCATTACACTGTTTGATTTAAATAGCACAACAGACAACAAAAGTGTGGTTTCTCTGATACCATACATACACACTGGAGCTCTCTGTAATAATAACCTTGCTGTCAGTGACCTAAATGTTACTCTGTAATCGCCCGCATAGAAGATGGTGCAATGTCAAAGAGAGTTGGCTCAGCAGAACAGAACACTTGTATACTGTAATATAGTGCAATCCCCTCACTCCTCTCTAAGAGTATTCACTGGGGGGATGATGGGGGATTAGTCACTGCTTATAGCACCCCAGGGGTGAGCCAGCAAACCCCAGCAAACCTATCCAGGAGAGGCAGCTCCAAACTGGGATGACGCATTCGCAGCCACGGAGGCTAACCAGTCACAGCTTGCGCTTAACCAGAGGGGTCCAAGAGGACTCAGGCTCTGGGGAGATAAAAAGACGTTTTATGGAAATTATGATTTTCCACCTCTTCTGCAGTAGAGATGATCGCAGAGGCTCTATCTGCCTATCTTGAGTCACAAACAGACCCAGATATGATGGGAACATTGTGAAAGTGGGCTCTCATAAATGAAGGCAACGTGTTGGTAAAAGAGGAAAGTATGTATCTTAATATTTTATATTTCCCATTCCATTAAATATATTAGGTTTTTACATATTTTTAAGGGCAGAAATGGAGGAAATGTTATGTCGTATTAGTCACGGCAGCCTTCCTTGGATTTGATCACTTTACAATGGAGTTTTTGTTTAATGAAATTGGGTTGTGCGAAATGACAATGAGCAGTATGAAAGAGCGGGATAGTCATCATATACAGACTCTTTCTTCAGCGCGTGGCGTTGTAAAGGGAATCATAGATATCCGCAGCGGGGGGTTGAGCCTCTTCTTGCTTTGTGCTGGTGCTAACAGGATTTAGCAGCCGTGAAACTGGGCTCCTCGGTAGAGCCCAAATGGCTTCCTGACTCACTTGCTCTCTCATTGTGCTTTCCATCGCTCTAAAAAGAGGAAGGAGCGGGAGAACGCACAAGAGTCAATAATCTTGAGCGCCATTGTTCGCTGTCCTTCAGAACTATAAACCTGCAGAATAGCAGGAGGGAGAGTGTGCGATTGTGTGTTTTACTACGAGCTTGGCAGAGTTCTGGAGGAGGTTCCAGCAAACTGGAGTACCAAGAAAAAACTTGGGAGGAGGAGGAGGGGGGTCCTCTTCAGAAACCATGGAAACCAAACTAGGTCACTGCACAAACTTTGTTCTTTTTTTTTGATCTAGTTAAGGCAGGGGTTTGTATAAATGTGCCTACATTTCCATATCAAAGATGCTTGCGACCCTCCTCTCTTGTGGCCTTATTATTTATTTCATTGCTGTCCTTTGATTGGCTTCTTCTCCAGGGCCAGCATTAGCAGAGATCCCTTCTACGACATGCTCGCCACCAGGAAGAGACGCATCGCCAACAAGAAGTGAAGAGGGACAATCTTCTCAACCTCCACCAAGCCTCCATCTGTCTCTCCTTCAGTCCACGAACACATAAACCACACACCACAGAAATGACTGTCAACCCCCCAGAAAAGACAAACCTCAGTTTCTCCCCTGGACGGTCGTCAAGCCGTGTGCACTTGCTGGGGAGACATCACACACTACTGAGGGGACAGCAGAGCTCCAGGAAACTCAGATATATGGACTTGATTCTTGCACGGAGCAGCACACGAACAACCAACCAGCCAGTTCTTCAGTTTCTCCTCCATCTCATACACACCCCCTACCTCCCCCTCTCATGGTCATAACATGTTTCTAGGTCTCCCTAAAGCACAACTGCCATGTTTCAGGTGCACATGCATGCATGTGGGTTATTATAGACCAATATGTTTGTGTTTGTGTGTGTGTATGCAGCAGTGTGCATGCTATCAATGCACACAGCATCTACAGTATGGGTGCATAAGTCATGCAAGCATTCCCTCCACTGTGCTTTATGAAAAAGTCGTAATTCAAAATCAGAGTTCAGATGTTTGTTCAGTTATGCAGGACCCGAAGTGTGTGTGGGTGAAGAGAGACGTTTGGAGGACGGAGGGTGGGAAGAGGAGACACATGTGGGAGGTGGTGGGTAAATCAGTGCAGTATAACCTCACCTGGACCATGTCGTCATCTCACTCTGGTGCTGAATTCTTCTCTACAGGTGCCATGGCTGAAGCCCTGCTCAGAGTAACCTCAGAAAACAGCGCTGGCTTACGTTTAGGTTCCTAACAAAGCATCACAGTCTTGAGTCAGCTGGGCTGATTTCATTTATTTGTGTGGAGCAGAGAATTTTGAAACGTGCATACTTTTTTATTTTAGTTGAGTAGAAAAGGAGCCCTTTGCTGCGGCTGGAGATAAAACTTGCTTTTTGGACTTAAAGTTGTAACCCTTAAGATTTCAGTCCTGGTTGATTTGGTGTTTAATGGTGAAAACAGCAAGTGCGGTTTAATTCTACAGCAAACACTGAGCTGAGCAGCCACTTTGTCAGAGATGCAACAGAAGAGCAGCTGATGTATCTGTTTACAGTGCAGCCAAACAAACTCGCATCGTTTCAATAAAGAAGTCAGTCAAAAATGATTACAGCTGTGATTTGATTTCATGCTGCACACGCAGCCTGTTCACTGTGGCTGCTGCTTCTTGTTCCGTTTCTTGCTTGTAAAAATAAAAAAAAGAATCAGCTGATGAAAAAATGCCAAAAATTACCGTTGTCTTGTTTTGTACAGGCATTACTGATGAAAGATTGCGGTTAGCGCTAACGTCAGTGACAAACAAGATAAGTATCCATTGACTGCTTCACAATAAAAGCCACCCTGTGTTTCCAAGTTGAACGCTTTTAATTTGAAATGTTGGGTTTGCAATAGCAGTAACTTAATAATGCTCTGATAGGACTGTAGGAGAGTGAACAGTAAACAATGAGGCTGATTTCCATGAGATAAAATTAAAAACAGTAACGCCGGATTACGTGCATGTATTGTTTCCTGCAAACCCCTCGTGTTTGGCAGGCAATTTAAATCCAGCAGGGGAATGGCGGACTCCGCCACTATCAATGAAAACTAATATTTAGAGAGGTATTTACAGAATGTAATTGGCTATTGCAGATTAAATTCTGACCATAAATAGGATCAAAAATGGGGTTTGATTTCATGAAAATCTTACGGATTGTAACTTTTAAAAAAGTGCTTTCCTTTGAGAAAGTCTTTTTAGTCTACTGGGTAGGTTTTATTTATGGCTGTGCAATGGCCCAATAGGGTACCAGTCCGATTAAGCTTTTTTCTTTTCATGTCCATGACCTATGTCAGTGAAGGTCGATGTATTGTTGTGATCCTGTTTGCATTTGGTTTGTAATCCTGAAGACCCTTGCTTGCTTTTTGTGTTCCTCTTTAAAAGTATATGAATATAACCAGCTATCATTTTGTATTTATTTTCATTTGTGAAATGGTTTAATACTACCTGTAAATTGTTAAAACAATGTATGCTTAAGTTATGTATGTGTGTATATATATATAAAGTATAGGTTTCTGGTCTCTTTGTTGTAGTATGCACACTCTGTGTAACATGTTTGAGCCTACAGGCAGAAGTTTGCATCAGCAGAAGTTTGGGGTCTTCTTTACAAAAGCCTTAAACATAATCATAAGAAAACATACGACGACGATGATGATGATGATATTGGTCAATAACTGTTAAAAAGCCATGACTGATGAGAGTGAAAGATGGTTGTATTTACGAAGACGATAAAGACTATAGTGAAAATGATGTTTGATGTTAATGACGATGATTATAGTGAAGTAATATCAGTGATGATGATGATGACGATGATACTATCATTGATGATGATGTCAAAAACTATAAACACCAGTAGTTTTCTATGTGATTGTAAAATAAAATGAAAGCCCTGTGGTCAGGGCAGAATATTATCTTCTACCGCCCTGTGTGGGCTTATAGTTACATTAACTTTTATATTCTCTGTAAAAGCTATTGGTCACGTTGTACATTACGTGTATCTATATAAAGTATACATAAAGCTTACAGCGGATGTATGGTGTATTTATTATTGATGCTGCTCTTGACCTACATATTTGCATAAGTAATGAGCTATCATTAATGAATTATACAGATACTCCTCGTGAGGTGCCGTGACAAGCTCCCTGAATGTAAATCGTGTCGTCCTCCATCGCGCTGGCGTATGATTCAACCTGCTTGAATATATGGTGAATTAACAGGAAGTGATGTAAACAGGAAAGGTAAAAGGAAAACATGTTGGGTCCCTGAGAGAAATCGTGAGTGGGAGAGAAGATGTGGAGCAGGATGAGTGGGGAGAGAGCGCCCCCTACTGGGGTTTTTTTCCCCTACAAAAGTCATAGTCAATACTGATGATAATGTATAGCTAATAAAGTGGCCATTGAGCGTATTTAACTCATGTCAAAAGAAAATTGATGCGTCACTTTAACATTGTTTAAGTCAAACGTCTAAAAGGAAATGTGTCAAAATGACAGAAGACACTGAAATTATGTTTCTCCTTTTATTTCTTGTTTAGATTTAAACTCTAGTTAAGTCATATCTTCTCTAAAGCCAGTTGATTGGATCCATCAAAACAATTTGAGACAATTGGTCGGCAATATTTTGCATCTGATGATTTACACAATGAGCATTTGATAAACCAATGGTGGAAGAAGTATTCCTGCCCTTGCATGCATTACTATCGCTACTCAACACAGACAAAGTCCACCACGAGTGAAGCATTCAGAACCTTAAAAGCAAGTCTTCCATACCAAACCTTAAAAAACAACTCCTGCATTCATAACCTTAAAAAAAACTCTTTTAATTATTTTTATTTCACTGAGTTTATTTGACAAATGTGCCAAAGCAGCTGGGGGAAAAACTGTAAATCAAACTGACCTTTGAAGTTAAAATGTCACTCCAAAAAGCACCAAACACTGCCTCCTAGTGGTTAAATGTAGAATCACTGTGTGTAAAAACAAACAAACCCTACAGTCTGCTTGATTTGATGGCATTTATTTTACAGGTGAATCCTCCTCAGTGTAGCTACATCAAGACCGACACTCAGGATAACAGCACTTAATATGCATCACCATCTTCACATCAACTCTTACTTATAATTTCCAACAGCTGTACATATTATATAAAAATCTATATAAAACAAATCTGTATGATCTCAGCTGGTTTCAGTCTGGACGCATTAATGTACTCGGGTCTCTCCTGAGACCAGAAACCAGAAGAGTCCTCATTTGATTAAACATTTTCATCAAGTCGTATTGTTGTGACCAACATGGGGGGATTCTCTTCTTTCCTACAGAGTCAAGATGTATGAGACAACAGCAGCATCTTTACACAGACACGAAGCAACAAGCAAACCCAACGACACGTCAGCAGGCTTGACGGGAGCCTGTTTCCTGCCAGGACCTGCTCTGCTGTCTGATAGCTGTAATATATATGTAATATATGGATCGTCCTCTCAGTACATCACACGTGACGGTCTTTGCTCTGTGGTGGTTTAGGTTTGCCTAATGTGGAAGGGTAGATTTCTGCAGTGTGACGTGGTACATCAATACTGCCACAGTTAAGTGCTAGAAGGAAAAGGTCCTAAAGCATAAGGAGCATTTATTAATTGCAAAATGAGGAAGCAAAAAGAAACAGCTATGAGGCACTGGAGGGTAAAATGCACGGATACAATTAAACCAAAATACAGAACATTTTTGCCCCTTTCCGAAAAACCCAACAGATTCAAACTTTTTTAACCTTTGCAGAAAGAATAACACCATAACCATGTACTGTTTTTTTCTAAAACCTGCAGACTTTGCCTCCACCTACAAAAAAAACAGGTTCTGCAATGACAACAAATTCCCAATAAGCATCTGTGACCCGATAAAAAGCCACAAGCGGCTCAGAAGGAAATATTTCCAGAGTCCTCAGGGCACAGTCAAAGCTGCACATATTTTTCTCCCTGAACATCAAACTCACAGCTAAATATCTAAAGTTGTATCTTTTCTTCTGTCCTCATTACGCCTCGTGACCCTGTGTGATCCTTCAATGACCCTCGCCTTTAGGCCGCCTCAGCTGTGACGGGCGACCCCTCAGCAGGGTGAAGAGGAGACCTGATCATAGTCGGGGCATTTGAGGAGAGCAGGGTAGCTGGCGCTCATCTGGAGCGAAGCTTCACTCGAGATGTCGGAGGGACTTCGCCCACGCGACCAGGCCTCTGGGTGCAGGAACTGACCCGAGTGGTCGGAGCAGTTGCTGAGGCGAGGGCGGTAGAAACTGGGGTGACGAGGCTGGTAGATCTCCTCTGCTGTGTAGCGCTTCATGAACAGGTAGACGGACATGACGCCTGCACTCTGCAGTGTATAGAGGGACACATTGGATTGAAATAAAGTCAAGGGAACTAAATATATGAAAAGGATGATGAGCTCATGAAGGCTTTTATGTAAAATAATGTATTCTAACATCACAATTTACAGCCTCTTCTCTTCTCCTCTCCACACCAGAAATCTGTTAATACAACAGCTCTTAACTGATCATTTTTGCTAGTTTGTAATTAATTCAGTTTGGTCATTTTGAAAATAATCACCCACAGTGTTACTATGCCATCATTTACATTTATCACCCCTAGCTGGTAGATTGGTCTGGTTATTAAAACACCTCGTTATTAATCACCAATACTGATGTTACTGTTATAATCTGTAATAATTATAATAATTATTATGAGCTGTAAATCTTGATTTTTTTTTTTTTGGTAGTATTTGGTTGTAGTTTTTCAAACCCCCTTTTAAATTAACAGTATTTCGATATATTTGACATTTTCCTTTACAAGGGGTTATCATATTTTTTTTAACGTCTTTTATATTCGGTCAACTCAACATGAAATTATGTATAAACATAAATCAACTACATTAAAATAATAATCCACACTATAAACATTCAACGTAAATAACTCAAAAATAAAAAAACAAACATGTTTTATATACAAGTTCATCTTGTACAAACCTTCACAATATACACAAAGAAACATCCACATTATTTATCAAAGAATTACAGTTCCCAAGCATCTGTAAATCCTGATATTAATAACAATTATACTGATATTAACAGTGTGTATTAGCCGTTAGTTTAATGTAGTGTTGCAGTTCCTCGCTGTGACCACTGGGGGGCGCTGAACGCTCATGATTCTTCATTCACTCAGGTCAACAGTGAAGGCAGACACAGTACTATATTATATTAACACTGCGGTAACGTTTGTCTTTACAAAGCACATAATGTTCAGTTTTTGTTGACTTTGTCAGAAATGTGTAAATTAAATGTTATGTTTATTACTGAGGTCATAGTTAAAGGTGGTGTTATTCAGAGGTGTTTACATTTTTTTGTCCTCCCTATTTACATACATGGGAACATTTAGGCATCATAACAGTAGACTATAGCAGAACAGTTGTATTGACTGCATTAGCCTGTAAAGGTGTACCTAATAAAGTGGACACTGAGTGTATAGCAAGACAATTGATGAGGATTAAAGGCCCTTTCTCATCTAAAACTGTAAGAAAACTTATAATTGTAGCCAGAAGTGTAATACAGTTTAAGTATAACTGTATTGTTGTACTTTGTTGTGTTCAATCTTATGCTACATGTTTGTCTTTTAACATCTTGGGACAATGGTGCAAGTAAGTGTTCTCACTTTAACATGTCGCCCCCTTGCATTAATGTGTTCTTCAGAGCCGCAAATAAATCAAATTAAAACGAGGATGTAAAGCTGGTCGTTTGTGTCAGTGGTGAGCTGCTCACCTCAGTGAGCAGGAAGGAGATGGCAGCGAAGGCAAAGGACCAGCCGTACTTATAGGTAAAGTAGGCCTCACTGCTCTTTGTCCTGTTCAGCATTTCATCATTTATACTGGAGATGTACAGCACCAGACCCACCACCAGAGCCAGACCTGAGAGAGAGACGGAGAAATTAATATTAAATTCAGGGTCAGAAGAAGAGAGGACAGAAACATGACAAGAGATGAGAGAGGAAAGAAGATCCTCCTGTACCGGAGAGGATGAAGAAGATTCCAGAGACAAACGCCAGGATGGTGCGGTGAGGCCGAACGTGCCCGATGTTGTTGAGGACGAAGCCGATGAACATGAAGAAGAGGCTGACCAGAGGGAACGGAGTGGCTGAGCGGATCATCTCTGAGGAGAGGAACGTACAACAGACGGGTTTGTACATTTGAGTGTTAAAACTGAGGCAGAAAGAAACTCATAGACAGATTTAATTTAATCTCAAAGTGAAATTAAGGAATGTTTTGTTGAAATATTCCAATTATCCAGCTGTTTTACTTTGTCACGTTAAACAGAAAAGTGTTGTACTCTCTTTATAGAAGCTGAACCACAGATGTAACGGTTCTGTTGAATGGAGTACAATATCAGAGCTTATTACACTGATTCACTAGAGTGGCTGTATCACTCAGTAAAGCTTTGACAATGAAGGACTGGTGTGGTGAATTGTCTGTGAAAAGGCAATAAGTATTCTGGAGAGGAGCAACGACGCGAGGGTTCAGATGACTCGGACTCTACTGTCTGGCTTCATTCAGATGGTGCACAGATTAAGGAGCACAACCTTATTGGGAAACAAGTTTTTGCTGGCTGTTTATGTGAACAACCTCAGGGAGGCACCTTGAGTTATTAAGCCTGAAGCTGCTGCTGCTGCAGGTTGGAGGTGTTACTCACTGAGCACGTTTACTGTGGACTCTGACGTCAACTGGACATTCATGGGCATGATGTACGCGATGGTAAAGCAGCGACCAGACTCGTCACCTGGAGAGGAAAGAGACAAAAAAAAAGAAACGCTCAGACAAAGTTTGGAGATAAGGTGAAGAAGAGAGATGAGGAGTGAGAGTTGTCCAGCATCTCTTTTCAGATACACAACTCAAAGACAAAACAGGCAAGGAAGAAGCAAAGTTCACTGTGTCATTGTTCAAAACAGGCAGACAAGAAGTCCTAAGGAACAAAAAGACAAAAAGCTCAAACCCTACAGCTGAGATGGCACACTAGATGATCTGACAGGTAACAATGGCTAAAGGGCAGGTATGTATACAGTGGAGCTGATGAGGGAATTGGGAGCAGGTGTGCAGGTTGGTGTGGAGGTCAGGTGATGGTAAAACACACTGAGGACTACTGCAGGACAGAGAGGGATATATTAGAGACTGGCAGACAGTATGGCTTAAGTGTTTAAAAAATTGTCTGTCGCCTTGACAATAAACAGGAAACAGATACGAAAGTCAGAATCCAGTGAGCTACAACTCAAGACTGTCACGTCAACAAAGGACACCTAAAGAAACGATTTACTGTACATTAAAGGAATAGTTCAACATTTTGGGAAATACACTCATCTGCTTTCTTGCCGGGAGTTAGATGACAAGATTGATACCACTCTCATGTCTATACGCTAAATATGAGGCTGCAGCCAGCAGACGTTTAGCGTAGCTTAGCATAAAGACTGCAAACAGGGGGAAATTGCTAGCCTGGCTCTGTCTGAAGGTAACAAAATCTGACTCTAAGGCTCATTAAGGCTCGTTAATGAACATGTTATATCATTTGTTGTGTAAAAACGACAATTTCTTGGCCAGGACCAGTAACTTCCTGGAGTCTGGCAACATAACCCCCCGTAATACGACATTTTCCCCAACAAATCTGGGCTCATTTATTTCTGTATTACTTGTGCATGCGAGCCAACTGAGACAACATGCATCATGTGGAAGATACAGACAATATTATTTCTAATGTACATAATTTAGATTTTACTTAATATAATTTAACACATCCTTGATGTGAAATGAGCTTCCTGTAATTTTAAATTGACATATTCAGGATGGATTTCCTTTCTTAAAACCTTGATGCCTCGTTTCCGTAAATCTGTCATCAACTAAATGTGAGTTCACATCTTGCAAAGACAGCTACACAGTCATTATTATCACTTCAGCGTCACGTGCACACACACACACACACACACACACACACACAGACACCAGCTGGAGTTATCCACCAGCTAATTCTGCGGGACGACGAGATGACAGCTGTCTCTGAGGACTTGTAGGTGTGTGTGTGTGTGTGTGTGTGTGTATAATCATGTTGCAGGACTGATTGTACACTGAATGCACATTGTTTTATAGCGTGTGGTTGAAACAGGGAAAAAACACAAACACACTTTCTATCTCTCTGTTGCTCTTTCTCTCACTGATGAAGTATTCGTGAATGTCTGTGTCAAAGCTGATGCAGTGACGATACACGTCAGTGTGACAGGATCAGCAGCTCCCTGCAGCTGCCACATTTAGTGCCGCACAGAGCAAACGGACGTCTTTGAATACGGTCATTCCACTCTAAAATCTAACGCCATCACATGCATCTGTGTCCACAGTCCTGATTTACACACGATTAACTGTCAGACTGCAGGAGCACAAAGAAACCAATCCCAAATCTTGGACTGTTTTGGAAACACAGAGTCGTTACTAACCGGCCAGGAAGCAGACCCTCCACAGGCCGGAGTGCAGCGAGGTCTTGATGTCGGTGCTCTGGTTCAGAGGCATAATGACGCCCTCCTCCAGGTACAACCAGTAGTTGGTGCTGACTGCCACTCCCAGCAGCCCCAGGCCGCTGATTGCAAAGACACTGCTCAGCAATGTCAGGGCCTTCCTGCTGCACGCGCTCATGGTGACAGCGGGTGGGGTGGGGTGGGGTGGGGGGGTCGGTGGTTAAAATTAAGAAAAGTCAAAGAAGCAATCTGCAGGAGGAAGAGGACAAGAAGGTGAAACATTTAAAGGAAGCTGGATATGGAGACCCAAAACACTCTTAATCAAATACATAAAAACACAAGACATTATGAAATAAATAATCAGATGAATCATATATTTCTCAAATGATTACTTATATAAAATTTTGTATTTTTTTTAATTGATCTAATTTTGAACACTTTGGGTCACCATACAGTAGGTATGGACTGTTGTTGTCTTTAGAAACCCTCACTGAGCTACTGTTTATTGGCTCATATAGATATCTCTTGCTAAAAAATAAAAAAACACACATGTTCACAGTGTAACATACTGATTTATACAATAAATGAAAACACTTCTGCACTGGAATCTGTCAGCTTGTCTGTTCTGCCTATTTAGACCTTTAATTAGCGGCATTAAGCTCCTCAAATTACCACGAGAAACTCTCAGGGTTGTACCGATTCATTAGGTAAACAAAACCCCAACGACAGAGTGTTTTACGCAGTTGCCTCACTGGGCTTGTATTAAGGGCACTCTCAAGGCCTTGGAGGTGTGTGTGTGTGTGTGTGTGTGTGTGGCCAGGTGCTTTGTGAGCTCGACTGAGGAAAATGACAGGAAGAAGGTGGGTGGGAGGGAGGATGACAGACAGACGTGTAGACAGAGAGGATGAGGAGGGAGAACAATGTCTGTGAGCTTCATCTCTTTCTCCATGGCCTCGTGATATTTCTCTGACAAAGCTGGAGAGCTTCAGGAAGTCAAATCTTATGAAACGTCATGGCAGCCGGATAACTGGAGGAATCAATAGCATCTTTGTTTGGTTGTTGTTGTTGTTATGGAGGTAAATTGGATCCAAATCAATCTTTTTAGATGTCTTATTTTTTTAATGTTTTTTTGACTTTCCACATAAACCTGTTGTAGTATTTCTAATCTTTGACCCGTCCGCTTCCTCTTCAACATTAAAGTTTTATAGTCACAATAAATTCTAATTGAGTCCACGTCACTGCTAACTCTAAACAAAAAGAAGAATGAAGTGCGAGTCAATAATAAGCCAATTTGAGCCTCCAGACTGAGGGACATTAAACGTTCTGCAACCTACTGCTGTGAATACAAATGCTAGCATTACTTGAAATTCAGCACTTGGTTTTGACATTTTACAGCCATGAATCAGAGCAGAATCTCTCAAAAACAGTCCTCGAAAAGGTTGGACGTTCATAACAGCGTTCCTAAGTCAGAGAGGGAATTTTGCAGACGGATCAAGACATCATCTACAGCGACAGGGTGATGATTTAGATCCCATTCAGGACACGTGTGAACGATCTCTGGACAGTGATGGATGGAGGAATCAGCTAGAGGACATACTGTCATGGTCGTCTGAATTATGACAATTCATTTAGACTTAGTTTTAGTTCTGTTACCTGTAAGTCGTTTATTAAATTTGTGCACCAATCTTAAAATGATGTCTCTTACACACATGCACTTGGAAAATAAAGGAATATCCTCAAGAAATTCACCTAAAATCTGTTCTATTATTGTCCACAGTTGAGAAATTGTCATGTAATCCTGGAAATGTCCACACATGTGTAGAGTGCTGCATCTCTCTTTAAAAAAAGTCATCAGATTAGCAATAATCAAGTCAAACACAGTGTGAAAAGACAAGCTGAGCTACTACGTGACTATAAATATAGTAGTCACGACTGCATGAGCCTGGTCACATCCACATCAGATCAGATCTCTTCGCCATCTGTGTGCCAATATGTTCTCAATTCATGACCAACTTTCAATATGAAGTAAACAGATCAATACAAAAGAACAGACATACTCACACTTCACTTATCAAACAGGAAAGGCTCAAAAATAGTCTCTTTTCTCTCTATCAGATATCAATAATCTAACATAACTGTCCTGCTGAAACATCATTTCCAACATCACTTGTATCGTGACCTTCTACATAGTAACCTTCTTGCAGGTGATTGGGTTATACAGTTATTTGTGACATTGAAAATATCAAGTGTAGTTTTCATATATAGACTTACAGTGCATCCATGAGACTAAACTGTATCTTGTGGCAGTTTCCAATATCCTATAGTAAGCCTAATATTCCAATAAAATACTACAACTGAAAGACATATTAGCTATACCACGATGTGTAGCCTATAGTAGCCTACATCAGGATGTAATTGTGTGTAGGACTGTGACCAAATAAAAAACCCCGTAAACTCACAACAAACACCACAGGCTTCTTATCAGTAAATATTTGAAACACGTCGGGATATAAGTCCAGATAATTAGAGGCAGGAGTTTAAAAAAGTCAATAAATATGCGAATATAACATGCAAACACTTAATTTAAAAATAATGACTCCGTTACATACTGTGTGTTGTGATCTGTCCAGTCTCCGCGCTGTTTCCTGACAAAGATTGTGCTGAAAGTTGTGGATTAAAACCTCCCGCCTGCAGTGACCGGGAGACGAGGACTGTCTGCTTTTGTTTGTTTGTTTGGTTGGTTTTTTTTTGTCTGTGACGACTTCCAAGAAAATTAAGCGGCTCTCCGTCGATTCGGTCACAAATTCCTGCAGAAAACTGTAAAGTGAAGCCGCGAGAAGCTTTTAGGAGCGAGACGATGCAGCAGTGCGTCAGACAGACGCCTGGTGCTGCTGCACGAGCTGGTTTCAGCTGCTGAATGCAAATACAGAAAGAGAGAGAGAGAGAGAGAGAGAGAGTGTGTGTGTGTGTGTGTGTGTGTGTGTGTGTGTGTGTGTGTGTTTCAGGACCAAGGACAGCTCCGCTCAGCTCTGACAGGAAGTGAGACGGCTGCCTGTTGAGGTGATGCGTTTCAAGTACGCAGGAAAAAGAAGCACATACAAGAAGCACCTGTGAATATAGTGAGTATTTTGTTCTGACAGGTGCATAAACATGCAGTATCTGTCCCAGCACAGAGAGGCACACAGAGGGCACCTTCAGAGGGTTTGTTTTCAAGACATACTTTATATCCTGTAGGGTGTATAAAGTGTAACTAATGGCTTTATTAAAGGTTAATAAAACCTTTATTAATGCTTTATAGATCAGTAACAGTTATTAGGGGCAACTTAGATCACCTGGCTGTGAAAAAATCTATTGCAATCCATACAAAGATAATAATGTTTAGTATTGACTGACACTAAGAGGCATGAAGCTGTAGTTTGCAGTGGTATTGAAATGTGTTTCTAATGTTTTGCCCACCATTTACAAACATGAGGGGGAAAGAATATTAGAAACACATTTCAATATAATGCAGTCCAGGACAACACCGCCACTAACTACAACATCAGTAATATAGTTAAATTAACACCTCTTGGAAAGTTTGAACATAAACTGGCCATTATAAGCTTCGTAAAGGTAGAATATGCGGCAGAGCTGTTGTGATGGATTGCATTAGATTGCACAGATGAACCTAATGAAGAGTCCAGGGTGTCTATTTGGCTAGTTTAATTCATCAGAACGACCCCTCCAATGGGCAGCATGACCACTTACCTCCTGAGTCAAAGTCCATTTCAAAAAGCACACGTTGGAATTCACGTTTTCACTTGTAAAATATGACATTTCACACATGAAATGTCAATGAAACTACATGTGTCCCTGTGTCATGTGAATTTTTTCACATGTGAAATTTAAAAAAGCAACATATACCCCAATATGTGAATTCATGGTGGTTAGGGACTGTACGAAAATGACTGGAAGGAGGCTGAATCTTATGTTCCCTCCTCAGCGTTATTAACATTTTCTTCTGACCCCTCCCCTTGACTTAAAAAAAACTGAAACACTTCTACTAATATCTTAAACTAATATTGAACATTTAATATTGAATTGCTACAACCTGTTTAATCGTGTAGCCCAAATTTAAATCTCACTATCTTAATGGAACGATAATATAGCCAACGGTGCATTACATTACATTAGAAGTGAAGCTGGAAATTTATGAAAAACATCACAAAATGTTAAATATTTCATCCACTATATTTTGAGCCATAATATTTTTACTCTACCCCAAATTGCACATTAAGAACATACATTTCCATTAGATCAGACGACGTTTTAACGTATGTGTAAGGTCAGCTGTATCAAATGTTTGTTCGTCATATAACTGACACAATTTTGAGTCGCACAACCTCGATGTAGCTATTTCTGTACATCGAGTTTATCCCAGAAAAGTCAAACTACCTTCCATTCAGCCAAATGAAAAAAAAGAATACCCTCCCCCTTTAATGACCTTCCCTTCACCCTAAATCATTCTTCTACAGCCTCCTCATTACACGTGGTTCATCGCGTGCCTACAAAGCAACACATATACACAAAATAAAACAGAGCAGATTCATATATTTTTCATACTTTATTTATACACAGTATCCATCATACCACAATGAACAGAGGAACAAGAAGAATCAGGTTAACAAAAGCAGGGGCAGTGAAAGGAAACACATACAAACATCCCTGTGGCTCTAATTGTAGCCTGTAGTGGTACTGTACCCTGACTGGCCTGACATTTGATTATCTCTGTCATGGGTCCAAAGGTTGTTGGGGTTTTTTTTTTGTTTGTTTTTATTCCTCGCCTCCGATAAAGTTTCTCAATGTGAGACATGTAAACATTCATTTTATTCTTAACCTTAAAAATCTCATTTTGGTCCGGATGTGACAGCTGCAACGCCAGTCTACATGTGAAGTAACTAATCCAGGGGTTGAGAGCTGTAGCCTTCCTAAATTTGGCAGTTTCATGAAACCTCACTGTTGTAGCTTTGCGTGCCCCAACCGTCTCAAGGAAAGAACACTGGACTGGAAACAAAAAGACTCAGTTTGGCACCAGTGAACAAAAAAAAAAAAAAAAGCCAACAGAAGCATTTTTACACACATTTGTCTGTTTATAATTCAGCTTTTTAGCCAAACAGGTTGGGCTACATGACAGCAAGTGGGAGGAGATGATGAGCAGAAAAGCGCACGATGCTCGTCGGACGGGTTTTTCTCATTCTGCGCAACAAGATGGGGAAACTCCATGCTCCACACCGGCGGAGGGGGGGATCTCTGTATCATGCAGGGAGTCTTTCTCATGCTTAGATCAGGTCTCGCCTCGCGCATGCACACAATATACGCAAGAAGGAAAAGACAAGTTTCAGCCACCGAGGGCTCTGAAACCCTCATACCATTACTCGGTTTTGAATTTATTACAGAGGGAGTCAGCCCTGAGATGACCAAGGCAAGAGGGGGTTCAACCGTTTTCACGCACAGTAGGTGCTGCATATTCTCCATGACACTGAGTAGTAGAAAACAATGATAAATAAATAGTGGAAATACATATAACAAGGTTTGCTGATACCAAAGCTACCAAAGATTCAGCCAAACGTTTTATATATATATTCTTCTTGGGGGTAATCTAAACATAGAAATGTTCAAACTGTCTAGGGTAGTAAACGCACATTCAGTTCGTAGTATAAAATCTGCAAGTAACTTCTCTTTTTGAAACATATTTACAAAAAAAAAAAAAAAAAAGGTTGACATACAATAGAGGGGTTAGACATCTCTCTGGACATAAAAGTTGAGTTAAGCAGAACATAAAACGGGAACAAAACCTTTTTTTCCTTAACGATTAGAAACTCTTCTTCAGAATAAGACTCTTCAAAACATACAACAATTATATAGTTTATATCATAATACTAAACTTTACAATGATACCAGACGTGTACTGCATCCTAGAGTCTACTGCTCATACAGAGTCAGAAAATAAGCATGCAACAGAGATCTGCTTTGTGCATATGGAAATAGCATCTTTATACTTTAAAACACTGTTTCTTTGATCCACAGTTTTCTGACCCTATATACTGAACTCATCCTGCATTCACCTCCACTGCATTGAAAAGGCCTGGACAGCATGTAACCGTGAGTGTCATATGCTTCTGTTTCTCTATGTTGAGTTAGATATACTGTAGTTCCACGTCCTACAAAACAACAGATATAAACGGTCCCTTTTTAGGGGGTTTAGTGTGTTGACGTTGGGAAAGCCAGAGGGGGGAAAACATTACAAGGACTTTAAGAACTGAAATAGAAATGTTTTGTTTTCCACTTCTACTTTGGCACTCATGTAACAGTATACTACCTCTTTTTTTTTTTTTTTTTGTATATAAATATAAAATACACGTGTAGCGGTTCAGAAGTAGATAAAGCCGGGACAGAGCAGAAAAATATGTTCCGTTCTTGTCGTGCATTGCAGCTTGTTGCGTAGTAAGAGAGTGGGGGAGGGGGGGAGAACATGAGTGGGATGAGAAGGAAAACATCTTGCATCTTTAATACCTAATGAGATAGTAACTGATAGACACATTCATACACAAGAAAAAGAGCTGCAGGTTTGGAGAAACACAGATACAGATTCAGAATAAAGAACACATTATGAGATGTTTGGGGAAATTATGCAAAAAAAAAAAACCCATCAGTGCCATGTACTTTTTCTCGCCCACAAACATCGTCTTAACACTCCTCAGTCATTTCTGTACACAGATATCGATAACTAGTAGACAGAATACTGTAGAGGGTGATATGAGTCTTTTGACAGCGGGACGTTTGTTGGAGTTTGGAAGGATCCTGTAGTCAGCGATAGTCCGTGCTTTTGTGTGTTCTGCTCTCTCCTCATACCACGCTGTGCAGGGATGGATGGATGAACTGGGGGTTCATGTAGGAGAAGCCCGCAAACTCGCTCTGGTCGATGTTGGCGATGACCAGCTGGTCCGGAGGGGTCAGCACAGGCTGCGCACGCGTGAAAAACTTGTCGAAGTTTTCCGCTCCTTTGCCACACTGAAAGAGATTTAAAAAAATATATAAAAAAATGTCAGATGTGGAAAGGATCAATCGTTATTTCGAGCTCTGGACTGTAAAAGACTACAAAAAGAAGTTTTGTTAACAGTAACAGGACTGAAGGTCTTTTCCTCATGAGGCTTTTATTAGAAAGCTTCCCAACAGTCCCAGAGGGAAGGTGGTGCAGGAAAATGTTGAAGCCCGATGTGTAGCCGGGCAGAAGTTAGATAATTAGATTAGGAGCTAACCCTAAGCATCCACGGTGGAGGTCATTAGCATCAGGGTGCAGCTCTGCTCGGGGCTGTCATGTGTCTCAAGCAGCTGAATATATATCTATATGGATATTGCTGCCTGTCACGCACAGTGTCAGCACAGTCACGACACTTCTACAAGAAAAAATGAGACAAATTCCTCCAGAGTGAGTAATGCACAACAAAAACAAATCCGGGGTTTACAGTGGATTTCAGTGCCTGCTGTTTGCGACACATTTTCTCAGGAGACATATCAGCATGTCGGGCATTTTCAGCTGCTCTGTAATATTACAGAAGCCAAGCCGTAAAGCCTCAGATGGATCTTTTGTTTGCTAGTCCCTTCAGACCAATTAATGACGCGGTGAATGAGCTCACAACTGCGATACGGCGCACAAAGCCCCCTGAATGGATGGATCCACTTTTAGCATTGTTTTCCTCCCCCCCTCTGTGAGTGGAGACGGATACATCCGCTGTGTAACCCTGCATTTACTGTGGCCCTTGTGTGGAAGTAAAGGCAACTCTGCTCTTAGGGAGCTATTTTTAATCCTCGGTGGCAGCGCGTGTGTTGCTTCGGGCGCTGTGTGGCAGCGAGGGGATGGAGGATGCGGGGGTCTACATACAGAAAAGGAGTGTTTTGTGGTGACAGGAGGAGGTTTAGGTGTCAGGAAGGGGGGCAGGTGTTAGTGGCAGCGGGGCTGGTGGCTGCAGCTGGGATCCAGCCTCAAGCTCTGCTGGGTGCATATAAACCATTACACTGGGTGAAGATGAATGGGAACATAGACATACAATATGCACCCATTCATGCATACACACTTAAAGACTCTCTGCGGAACTATTTCAATTCTTCAACAGTGATGCATTCAAGAATGACAGATTTTCTGGTGATTTGCTGTTTTTAGCATCGTACTCTGCACACAGGAACAGCAAGAAAACTAAACAGGAGTGTGAGATAAATAAATGGTCATTAGTTTCTGTCATCATCTGGAAATATCTGCCTGTTTTACACAGAACTTATACAAATAAGGTTGATGTAAACAATCTACTGAATGAATGATAATGTTATGAGACCTGCCTTCTCATCTTATTCTTGTTATCATAAAACAAAAATGGCAACGGATGAAAGGACCTCACGGTATGTGTGGCCAGATTTAATTCATGAAAGGAATGACGTACTTAGTGGAAAGCAACAAAGAAATGTCATAACTTAACCTGAATTACAACAGGTGCTCTCTTGATCAAACAATCTTGTTGTCCAATAATCTTGCTGCCTCCTCAGAAAATTCGCATAAATTGATAGAAAAAAAACAGTTATTTTTCCTTTTTATTTATCAACATATGTCAACTTTCTGTATGTTTTCTTAACATGCAAATTTGCTAAACTTGCTTCACATGCTCATACGTCCTTTGTAATCATTCCTTCTTTCTATACTGGCCCTGAAGAGATCCCTTTGTAATGTGATTTTAATGTAAGTGATTCAGGGTTCAGCTGAAGTTTATATGAGTTTATGTGAGTCTTAACAGTTTGAGTATCTGCCAAAGTTACATGTGTTCTTTTTTGTTTGTGTTGAAAGACACCTGCTTGATTTGAACTCAGACTGCTGAGGCCTCATTTCAGCTTCAGCTGAACTTTACACAGAAACAGGACTGTGGATTTTGTCCCCCATCTCTTACACTGAAATTACGTCAGCAATCACGTTATCTTTTCACAGCTAGTAGGAATGTAAGTAAGTAAGAAGGAATGATTAAAGTGACCAAAAAACAAATTCAATGCACATATGTGAGCATGTGAGTATGTTAAAATGTCAAACTATCACATTTGGAAATATATGGTCTGGAGTTTGCGGAAATGACAAGGTGACACACAGTAAGACTGTGTGCATCAGACTGAAGTTTAGGCGCATCGGTGGCTGATGTTTTGTGTAGCACTGGGCAAGATGATGACACAGTATGTACTGTAACATGATATGAATTTGTCAGAAATCTTTTTTCTGGAAATGTTGCAAAACAATTAGCAACATGCTTGATGGCAATATTAGATTTTTATATGATTTTTGCTTCCATTTAATTTGCTGGATTAGCCAAAAACAGGCATTCCTGTATGGATATTTCACCTATTAATAGTTTCTCCACTGACAGAAAAAGTCACGATATATATCAACATAATATCCCATATACCATGATAGAGGATGACTGATCGGCCAATTTGCTGTTGTTATTTAATTTTGGAGGCTCAGCTGTACATAGAAAGATCTATAGAAACATCTGCATAAGTGCACGTACAGTACACAATCTCTCTCACACACACTCTGAAGGCATCACTCACCACTTTGGGTTTAAATGGCGGCTGGATCTCTCTGTTTGCCAGGCGTTCCCAGTCGATGCGTCTGAAGAAGGCCTGCTCCCTGATGTCCCTCTCCCCCTCTGGGCCACAGCCGAGACGCTTTGACGGGTGCTTGGTCATCAGCTGGCGACAAACAGAAGAGGAGGGATTAGAGAAGATGTGACAGAGGCAGTTAGCTGCTTGAGGGGAAGAGAAGGTAAAAATAGTGAAGCAGAGAGAGACAGGGACATCTCTGAAGCTAGCTTTTATATCAGCGATCCACTTTCTTATCTTTGCGTTATATCGCGGCAACAACATTGTGCAGAGCCAGACTGACACTCATCCAGCTTTAAAATAGTCGCAGGAAATTACACTACCTTTTTCATGGCTCAGTTTCTGATTCAGCAGCCACTTTTAATTTCCACCGTGAATCTTTGCAAATGAGATGTGAAGCAAACAATAAGAGGGATCAGGATTATCTCTTTTGTCAGCAGCTCCGAGATGATGAATGACATTTTGTTCGTGGCGGCATGCAGCTACAGGGTGTAATATCATAATAAATGAAGGCGGGGCATTTTATTAAAAGAATTCAGACTGGGCCTGCATCTTAATTGAATCTTCTCTGGTGTCTAAATTGATGGTGAAAACTCATTTCCTTGTTGGTAAATAATCGTAATCATGACAACCATTACGCCACTTCACTGGGACGATGTCACAAAAGTGATGCCCAGGTATGAGAGGAACAGGTGCCTGCTAAATAAAGGACCATTTTCAAAAGCCATGGAAATTTGTGACTGACTGTGTTGAGGGGACACTTTGCTGGAGCACCATGTAAAATGATTTTCTGCTGTGATAAAATGGGAAACTAAAACCATCTTCCCTATCACGTTACCCAAAAAACTAAAAAGAAAGAAAGAGAAAGAAAATTTAAAGCAGAGTGACCTGAATGGATCACTACTCATACTGGGGAATGTCATGTCTGACATAGGAAAAGATATAAATCTAAACTACCACACTGCTGGTTTAGCAAGCTTTAGCTAAGTAAGAAACCATTGACAGTAGTGTTCACATTTACATTTTATAATTTACATTACTGCTGAACATTTTTTAAAACATTTTTTCTAAAGTTTTTAGGTTACACTTCACTGATTTTACTCAATATGGGGAGTAAAGGGTTCCCCAGTATAGGGCTGCAGCTAATAGATTATTTTCCGTATAGATTAATCTATCAATTATTCTTCAGATTAATCATTTAGTTTTTGAAATGTCAGAAAATATTGACAAATACCCATCACAAGTTCCCAAACGCCAAGGTGACATCTTCAAATTTCATGCTTTGCCTGACTAACAGTCCAAAACTTGTTTTGTCCAAAAGCTATCCAGTTTTTCTAACAGACACTCTCAAGTTGCATTATGGGAAATGTAGGATCCAGAGTTTTTAGAGCTTAACCCACAAGAGAGACTAAAAGTCAGGATATCTCGGCTTCTGCTGCTTCAATTTTGACCATTCTTTTTAAAATCTGTCTTTCGCAAGTTCTCCAACTTTATGGGAGCGTAACATGAAACTGCCAGAGAGCCCCTTTAATTTCCTAACTCTGTCATGTCCTTTTAAAATTAAAGAACAACTGGGAACTGGAACTGGGTATTTTTTGGTGCAGATTATAGTTACCCAGCAACTGCAAAAATGTATGGATGCCTCCTGATGATTGCCTGACTCTTAGGCAGCCAATGGTTTCAGTTCTTGTCAGTGTGGTATCAAATAAATCAACTGTATTAAAGTATTTAAATGCAAGAAACTGCCAAATTTCAGTTATCCGTTTTAAAACCTTCATGTTTTCCAGCTTTAATTACTTTGATGAACAAGAACAACATAGCCTATGATAAACGCTTTTCAGTAGCTGACACCTAAATCCTGCATGTCGAAGCTTTTCAGAACAGTCCCTGCTCTCTTGTTATATTACCAGGAAACAATAACTTAACTTTGACAAAAATAAAGGTGACAAAATTATTACTGTGATGGATTATGTACGTTTCAAGTCTCTGCAAGTTGATTTTAATTCCACACCGGCATTTAAATGAAAGCAGTGGCTGCCTGGCATCTAAAAATCTGTGGGACAGTATGCTTTAAAAAATACGGTACTTACTCCCTTGCAGATGGACACAGCTTCTTTAGACATGGACTTGGGGTAGGACACGTTGTGCTCCATGATGGACTGGAAGAGCTCGTCTTCATCCTCTCCATCAAACGGTGGCTGAAGAGAAAGACAAACATGGTGTCACAGAGTTTGTGTAAAAGTTGGGTGTGATGACAGCTTACAGGCTTGAAGGTTGTTCTGTGAAACCTGACAAGATGCCGAGGTGACAAAGTCGGCATGTGAAGGTGAGCTGAGCACTGGGAGCTGCTGTGGGTGTCACATGTGTGAGTTACATCACTGTCTACTTATAGTTAGGTGCTGTGTTGTTTATGGGTGGTATTTGTATTGTAGGTCACTTTTGACTACACAAATAAGTGCTTACAAAGTGATTTGGATCATTATCTAGTTCTGTGTAGGCATTATATTGCAGCTCTATGCGCTATTACGACATTCACTCTCCCGTAAGTGAAAAACAAACAGCAAATCATGTTATAATTGTTATTTTGTGTGAGTGTTTATGTGTGTGTGATCCATCTTAAGTAAGAAAAAAACATCCTCTGCTGAACTGTTGCCTGGAAACTGGAAACCTTAAAAGGTACTTTTTCTCTTACTGTAAGTGTCTCAATATTTCAATATGTCAGTCAAGGTTTTTATTTCACCTTTCACTTAAAATTAGCAGAAGTCAGTTCAAAAACAAGGTACCTGTGTTTTTATACTAGCTATTAGGACCATTAGGCCATTGTGATGACAATTATTACTCAGTTATAAATATTGCTAAGGCGAGGTCTCTTTTTTGGCTTTTTACACAAACTACTACTCGTAACAGTTTTCCAATATTATCTAATTCCTTTGTGGTACTTTTTGGAACCTACTACACTTAACAGAAGGGCTGAAACTAATAATGTTTATCAATTAATCTGCTGATTATTTTTAGATTAACGGAGTAATCTATAAATGTTTTCAAAATAAGAACTAAAAACTTCTGTGTCGCTTTCTCTTCATCATATGGCTACTCTGTCTTTATCAGGGCTGCAACTAGCAATTCTTTTCAATATCAATTAATCTCTTAACTATTTTTGCAATTAATCGATTAAACGTTTAACCTAAAATGTCACAAAATAGTGAAAAATGCCCATCAGAGTCTCCCAGAGTCTCAGAGCTCGAGGTGACGTCTTCAAATTGCTTGTTTTGTCCGACCAACCAAAGCAGGAAATCTTCTCATTAGAGAAGCTGGAAATCGTGAATGTTCTGTGTTTTTGTTTGATAAATGACTAGAAATTGTTGGTATTATGGCACAGCTTTAAGGATATACACCACTAAATGTATAGCCCTAATTGAGGGATGATAATTAGATAAAAAGCCTTATAACATATTACCTGTCCTGCCAGCATCTCATACAGAAGAACTCCATAAGCCCACCAGTCCACTGATTTTCCATAAGGCTGGTATGCTATAATCTGACAAAAGACAAAAAGGAAAAAGATTTAAAAACTTGGAATAATTAAACGTACACACACTACTTTACCTACTCTCTGTATTCAGAGGAGTGTGGTTATTAACAAGTTCGGTGATCTCCTGCCAAAATCATTTTCAAACCTGTCTCTATTCTTTGACTGCAGGCAGATACAGACAAGTACTGCAGTGTTACATACAACCCCAGAGAGCTACAGTAAAGAAACTGTGAACAGAAAGTAGCATTTCTCCCATCTAAACTCTAACCAAATCAACCACCATTAAATACAGTCAGCTATTTTGAGCTGCCATAACAAAGGCGCTTTCTCCTACCATCCAATTTGCCATCCTACACCTCCCTCCCACACACACACACACACACACTCTACACACACACACACACACAATAATAATCATGCAGACGCACAAGCAAAGCGCGAAATCACAGCTGCACTCGCCTTTAATAGAGAAAGAAATGCAGCAATTTGTACAGTTCACAAAGTTGCAATTTGTTGCTCAGTTTTCTTAAAAAAAAACAACTACACCCACACATGATAATATGCAAGTGTTTATGCCTCCCTCCTGATATACTTAATCAGGAAACACTGCTATGGGTTTGCATCCTGTCAAAGGTTATTTCCTGGGAAACTTTGCCCGGATGAAAACTAAATGCTTTGCAGGTCAAAACAGCGCAGATTTTGTGCTATAACGCTATAAATTGGAGTCAGGAGAGCTATTGGAGAGGCAAAGAAATGGCTCATGAAATCATTATAAAGCCATGCTCATTGAGTTGTGTCTGATTTATTTTTGCCATAAGGGATGGAAAGCCCAAGAAGTCTCGAAAAAGACCTGTGTTTGCTGTAAGAGACCGGGAGTAAGGGCTTCCCTCACCTCCCACCTGTGAGACAATGTGCTCCCTCATGAGTCAGCGCAGACAGATGGTAGTGGATAGATACACATACATATACACATATTACCCAACAGACAAGCATCTAATTAGCCTAAGTGAATCATCTCTGCTCTTTACTCTGTATGAATAAATCTGACTTTAAATCCCTTGTTTGATATTTCCTGTGATTTGTTAATACAGTAGAAAGATCACTTTAGGTAAGAACATCAGTCGAACGCCTAAAATGTAAATGTAAATAATTGCGTCACATTGCATTTTGTCCGCAAAAAAACCTCAATCACAAATAAGGCATGTTGCTGATATTTGATAGGGACTGTTTTTTTTAGATACCAGCTCACATTTGCAGTCCTCAAATAGCTTAAAGCTCAGAGGCATTCTGTGTTTTGCTCAAGGACACCTCAGTAGGGAAGAATACTGTAGGTTGCTGTCATACTGGTTTAGTATATTGGGTAGTGGCTGCTACCCAATATACTATACAATAACAACATACAGATGGGTGACAAATGACAGTAAAAAAACAACCAAATGTCACTCCAAAATCTCCCATTGGTGTTCAATTTGTTCCTTTAATTTGTCACTCCTTCGTACACCTATATGCTGTACAGTATGCTACAAATTAATATACAGTTTATCAAGTGTTTAAGTGAGGCTAGTACACGAACCGATTGGTCTATCTCGCTGTCGATCAACATATTCAATAGACCTGTTCCTTATGAACAAAATAAACTGTCACACTTGGTTGTAACCCCTCTTTGCACGCTGTTAAAGCAATCAAAGCAACATTTGAGCATCGCTTTTGGCTATGTCCCATTCTTCCTGATGGAAAATGAGGATATGCAGAGTTCATTAAATAGTTGGTTATGATGCTTTAGTGAACTATTCACATTGTAGGTGTTGAAACTTTAACCCGTATCAAGTCAGACAGGTTAGTGACAAGGTTTGGTTTGAGTGAAACCTGAGTAATAGTTACTCTGAGTAAATCTTTGTCATCCCTTATCAAGTTCTGTGTTGTTTGTTGTTAGTTGTGTTACCGTTGTGTAATGAGCCATCATATCTGACAACTGCAACTATTCATTTCAAATAAATCTTTCATTTTTAAATAGTCCTGGTTATTCTGAAAAGGAAAATGTGCAACACATCCATATTTGAAGCTAATAAGAGAGAGGGACATGAGTTTTTAGCCTGGGACTGAGAGAGTTCATAACTGTAGTGAGACAGACTCAGACTGCTTGCTTGCTGCCTTTCCTTCACAGGTAAATGTCAGGTCGTGTGGTGAAACGTTGGACTGAGTGGTGTTAACACTGTGACAATAAACATGCGGTGAATGGGTGGTTAGTGTCTCTAGTGTCGCTGTAGCCTAGATGGTACTTTCTGCCAGGCAGTCTGGAGTTACCCACACGTTATTATGGTATGCTTTTGGGATTGGATTTGGGGTTAATACATCTAAAAGATTAAATACCTCCCTGGAGCTCACTAACCTTCTTACTATCCTGCCCTCTAACTGCTAAACTAAACTTAATCGTCCGTTAGCAAAATCCGATCCTCTTAGTTACAGTTGCTACGTCTGTCGAGCTTCCGTTCTCACGTAGCACGTAATGAAGTTTACAGAGATTAAGGTGGCAAATTTACCACTTGAAATTTTAAGTCATTTTTGAAACAGTAGGTCCTTGACTTCA
Organism: Macquaria ambigua; assembly: GCA_008360985.2. NCBI lineage: Eukaryota > Metazoa > Chordata > Actinopteri > Centrarchiformes > Percichthyidae > Macquaria > Macquaria ambigua. The sequence goes on along the minus strand of VMKM01000639.1, from coordinate 224,750 downwards.
GACAGACGTAGACAAAAGCAAACTTCTCATTTCTATATGGCAACTGTCGATTTTGCTGCTGTAAAATGACAACTTTCGCTAGCAGATTTGATCAGCTGTAGCTATCTAGCTAGCTAATTAAGCTAACATTGGCTCCATGAGTTGGTTGAAAAACGCCGTCTCTGGCTGACTTGTTAATGTATCCCAGCTGGCTTGTTTTTAAACAACAACTTTGTAAGAGGGGTCTGAAATCTGCACTTGATGGCTACATACTTAACTAACACCCACAGGATATCGTGCTACAATACTGAGGCTAAAGTTGCATGTCCCAGGCAGAAAGTTTGCATCCACGTATCTAGCTAGTTAAACAAACAGCACTGTTGTTATATTAAATTGTAGAGCTAGATGCTCTACATAATGGTCTAGTATTATAAGGAAAAATGTAAAATCAGACTAATTGCATCCCAATATAACGTTAACCATGTTTGGCTTTTTTTTTTTTTACTTGTTTGTATTTTCAAACTAACGTTAACGTTTAAACTAATTCTGACTTTATTCTCCGAATTCTGACTTTAAACTCAGAACTCGAATACATTTTTCACATGTGGCCCTGAACCTCTTCAGTACGAATGTGTAGTTAACTACAGAGTGTTAGTTGGTTATGCTAATGTTGTTCTCCTTGCCTTTGAAAGTACACTCGGTTAACGTTACTGTTGGTGGTAAGCTAGTTAGCCCGGCATGTTAACGATTGCAGCTTACGTTAGAGCAGATAAACACGTTGTTTAATCTATTCCTTACACTTCTGCTCGTGTTTTTGGTTTTGGAGAGGCAAGGAAAAAAGCCCAAACAGTCAAAACTCTCGATATGCACGTGGAAAGTTGATTGACAGACGTACCGTGCCTAGTTACAGTTGCTAAGCTATGATAGGACAATATCTGCTCTCGGGAGGGGTTTAGCAAACGTTTAATTCACTACATTTCAAATCCATAATATAGGCTAGTGGACAAGAAAATCTAAAAATAAGATGCAGAGTGATCCCTTTGTTTTTGTTGTGTTGTCTTTACTGTAATCTGAGCCCAGTTTACCCATTACAGACATCTCATTCTCACCTCTGGTGCGATGTAGTCCGGGGTGCCGCAGAAGGTGCGCGTGGTCATGCCTTCATACATGTTCTCCTTACACATGCCAAAGTCAGCAATCTTGATGTGGCCCTCGGAGTCCAGCATCACGTTGTCGAGCTTCAGATCCCTGCAGCAGAGACAGGTTGTGAGCATTTTATGTACGTGCATTTTTCTGTCTGGATTTGTGACCACTTTGATACTTGTTGTGTGTGTGTGCTGTCAGCGTCTTATGTCCGGACTAGAGAGGAACACAGCCAAGCATTGCTTTACACCACTGCCACCTCTCTGAGCAGTTTATCTGCCTGCTGCACACATCATATGCTGGGAAACAAACAAGAAATCATTTTCCTCATCCTCTGTGCTAAAATTCAGTCTGTGTCTCTGCTTGTGTTTCATGACTCAATTCTTCATTTTATTCCCCTCATTCACCACTTCTGGCACCTATATTTGTCACACAGCAGTGTCAGGATGCCAAACACAAGGCTCGCGGGTTATGAAGAATGGATGTGAGTCCTTAGCCGAAGTACTGAAGAGGAACAGGGTGACCTTAGTCTCTTTCAAGCATTTCTTTCTGTCCTTTCTATTTTTGCTTCTTTTGCATCAGGGTGATTAGTATGGATTTAATACTCGCCTCCTTCCTGAGGGTATCCCAGCTGTGCAGTTTAAATACAGATGAACCAGCAAGGTTAAATCTACGTGGCCATTTTTAATCTCTTTCTTTCATTCATTTCTGTCTCTCTGGACCTGCTTCCTTTTCCTACCATTTCTTAATTTCTCATTCTTTCTGTCTGTCTGTTATCTCCTGATTGTCTTGTCCTCTATCTGCTTTACTCTGCTCAGTCTCTCTGTCCAAGTCGATGTCTAAACTACTTTATCATGTCTAACTTCAATTCCCCATGTCTCTGCACTTCTTCAGCTTCACCTTGCCCACCATGTTTTTCTCCAATTTCCTCCTCTTACACTCACCTATCAAATATATTTTCTTCTATTATTAAATGTTTCACTGTAAACAGCTTGTATGTGTTTTTTTTCCATGTAACGATGAATGAATTTGTGGTGCTTCATTACATAAAACTGGTTTCTCTCTGACTCACCCACCTGTAGATGATTCCCTTTCGGTGCAAGAAAAACAAACCGACAGCAATCTCTGCAGCATAAAACCTGCAAAATTGAAAATCAGAAAATAGATACACATCTTCACTGAATAAATGTGTCAGGGAAGTGAGTCTACTGAATACAAGAAAGCAATACACAAGAACCCCTTGCCCTTAAGATTAAATATGAATAAATCTGGGGGTGGTCTGATGGTTTAGAGAAAGTACTGACTACAAACTGCAACGTTCTTGGTTCACGTCTGGATGGGGACCTTTGTTGCATGTCATTCCCCATCTTTCCTCTCCCTTCATTTCCTGTCATCTCTCTACTGTTAAATATCTAATAAAAGCGTAAAATGTCCAAAAAATAATTTTTAAAAAAAGAAAAAATATATATATATAAATAGGCATTTATATATTAGTAGTGCTCTCATCTTGATAATCTTTTACCCTCAATATAAATCAGATCTAACACTCTATCCCTAAAATATTTTAGGATTTAGATGTCTCTGTAATACAGTACAGGGGATTTGTTAACTATAGTACATGAACTCGAGGTGGCTGTAAACCGTTTAAGCTGCCTGGTGAATATCTTTGTTATTGTTAAAACATGTGCCTATGGATAAACTATAGAGTGTCCTTACACTGCCTGCGGCTCCTTGAATTTGCCCATACGTTGGATATGATACATAAGGTCTCCGCCGTTGATGTACTCCATCACAAAGTACAGCCGATCCTAGAAAAAAAGGATGTTATTGCCCAAAGAGCAGCTCTAAATAGATGCTACACAAAGCAAAGAACAGCATGTGCACGCCACTGAAACAGCACTGCGTTACATAAAATGATCTTTAGAAAAAAAAGCATGTGAATATAATGTATATATCATATTCAAACATCTTATCTAAGAGTCTACAGCCATATATCTTAACTATTCTTTCAGTATAATGGCTGTGGTCCGCTCATATACCTGTATTTTAAGTCTGGGAGGTTTGATCAGTAAATGTGGTTTTTATTAAAGACTCCTTGAGTCACCCTGTCTACGCACAGAGTTGACGTCATACTGGAGACTTCGTATTCAAGGGTGGTCTCGGCTCAGTATCAATTTCCTCCGCAGGGGCGCCGGCAAAAGAGTGCGAATAAATGTAAGGCAAATACAGATGTAATGGTAGATAGGCAAACACAGACCGGTTTAAAATGCCAGGGACTGAAGAGACAGCTGCTGAAAGAATGATGAGGGAGCACAATGGTACCCTTTAAACAAAGTAAAGTGATCATTTTTTTTGGTGTGTGTCTGAGCAGTTCTGCAGCAGTGCAGGAAGTGGGCATTAAACATAATCGTGACTTCAGGTCGTGGCTGGAGTTTTTACACACCACAGTCTGGAAGCAGGAGTGGAGCTGCGTGAGGAAGGGCGGTTTGTCTCTCTGGGCCAAGACCCTCTTCTCCACCATCGTACATTCAACGTCGTCATCCTGGATCACGACGTCTTTCTTCAGGATCTTGACGGCGTACAGCTCCTCTGTTGACTTCATCTCTGCCAGCATTACCTGCGGCGGATGAAAGCACCGCAGGTCAAAGGTCGCAGTGAAACAAAGGGAGTCTGAATTTTGAGGCGCCAAACAAATGCCTGTCTGTGTTCTTGGCTCTCACCTTGCCAAAGCTGCCCTTCCCCAGCAGGGCCAGGAAGTTGAAGTCGCTCAGTCGGACCCGGTCCATGTTACCTGAAGGCAGGCTGAAGCGCCGGTGGTCTGACGGCGTGATCACTTTCTTACCGTGGCCCAGCTTGGCTTTCTGTGGCATTAAAGTATATTCAAGATTTAAATTTTTTCTACTGCTGTGGGAGTCTTACATGATATTTTATGTACATGGTTTGATATTTTAGCATTCACAAATTAAGCAAATAATAATAAATCAAACATGAATATTAAGCTTTTGGAACACATTTCTGTTTTGCGCTTCTACGCTTTGATTGTATTGTTTATAAGATCAGTAATAGCCTACTATGTATGATGCCTCCCCCTCATATATGACTTGAGGAGAGGACATGGAGCATCTAACAGCTGGTCTGCAGTCAAACATTCACATCTGGCTTTCACAGAGATTTCTCCCTGCAGATCACAGACTGCCACAGGAGCAGGACTTAAACACTGGTTGCTCCATTTTCCTCAGTAGAAAACAAGCAGAAGTGTGCTTGCCAGCCACTAATCACAGTAGGATTATGTGTCAATTGCAGCTTTTCAGTAAGATATAATCTATATAATTAAATACTGAAAACACATTGACAACTGATAATGTAAAAACCACGAAAGCATTTTAAAATGTAATAAAAAATATCTTTCTAAATGGGTTGAAAATGCAAAATCATACATGTAATATATTTATTGCATCATTAATTAGAAAAAAAACAAAGTAAAATGTAGTATAACGGAATCTATCATATTATTGAACCATATTAATTAAAGTTATCTCCTTGAAGACAACCCTTTTGATTTAAATCCTGTAATTGTTTAGCAGTTATTACCATCTGGTTAGCTGCATATTCTAAGTCAGAATCAAATCACGCTTCTCTTCTTCTTTCTCTGTTTCAATGTAGAGAGAACACGGGGATCTATTTTTTCCCACTGACATCCTCACAGACATTCAGCAGGATCTCTCTACTGGTGCATTTTGGGAAATCGTGAGGTGGGCAGTCAGCAGGGGTGGCGGTGGTGGTGCCAGCGTTGCAAGGATCCCTGTTGTTATAATGACTGGTCTGCCAAGTGTGTTTGAACAAAAAGGGCAATTAGGACCCTGCCAGCTCCCATCATGGCTCCAGCGGTTGTCTGTTTCTGTCAGATAGAGCAGAGAAAACTGCCGACCGGTGGGGCAGAGAGAGGCTGTTGCCACGCCAACCGTTTCTCTACTCTTGACTCAATGCGGTAATAGACTCAACATAATAACTGCCACATATTTGACTCAGGTTAAGTGGCTCCAGATACACCTGGTTGGGTTAATTGAGAGCAGAATAATGTATGTCTTAACTTGGCGTGTCAGTCGTAGTTTAGAATAAATACTCTGTGGGAGAGTGGTTCTCATTTTGACCCAGGGGTACTGCTGGGTCTGTATGATCCCAACTACAGTTATTATTTCATTGGTGTCGTTGAGTCCCAGAGGAGAACATAGGAAACATATTTACATATTGTCAACAAAATCTTACAGTAATATAAAATCATTAATTTCACATAATTATGTCATTAATCAGTATTTTTCATCATCATGTGTGATGGTTAATGATATAAACTAGTGGTTCCTAACCCGTGGGTCACAACCCAGCAAAGGAAAAGGGAAACTGTTACTAAAAATTAGTTTTAATTTTTGCTTTTTTCTCATAAAATACTGGATTTTTTCACCTCTTCAGGCTGCTAAAAATACTTCAAATGATAAAAATCCAGAAAGGAGAAATTACTTTTTTGGTTTTACTGCTAATAACTCATACGCACATTACTTACTGCTTTTTTTTTTTTAGGGATCACAAGCCAAGAAAAGCTGGGAACCACTAACATAAACACTACTTGAGCGCTGCTACAGGAGGTCGACCAAGGACAGAACTGGTCTGGTTTATGTCTAACCAAGTTTTATACTGTGACATCAATTTATGTCTAATTCAGGAGTGGAGATATTTTTGAACATGAAAAAGTTTATAAATCCAGACTTCACATGTCATTACATCCCTGTTGTTGCTTTTATCATGTAGTAAAGTTGTGTCTGTGATCCTGTGCTTACTTTGTTTACTGCAGCTTGCAACAGTATCAGTTCTATCATCACTCTGACCTTGCAGAGACATCACGTGGTCATTTTCAAAATATATCTAACACGGACCATTTACCTATAATATGAAAATGAGACATAAACAGTTCACAAAAACCACATCTACCTGTTTCAAAACAAACAAAAGTTGGAATATTTATGTCAGAGTGGCCACGAAAAGTTGTATTCAAACACATACAATGCAGCCAGTCTTATAATAAATATAACACTGCCACCTTGTGGAGAGATTTGGCATGCACACCAAGAACCTGCCTGTGTGTGTGCGTTCATTCATACAGTTACTGTGCATAAGTGGGTGTCCATCCATGCGTCATGTCCTAACAGCCTTCTATAGTCCAGACCAGAGGCAGACTAGTAGAGGGCGGACTGTGGATCACACTTGTCAGCCAATGAGGAGCAGGGGTGAAGCTCTCTTGGCCAATGACAGTGCACTGATAGTGGTAAAGATGATGACACCACCAGAGGCCTGAGTGGTCCACAAATTTACTAACAACAATGCTGTCTGGTGTTTGTGTGTCAGATAGGGAGTGCATATGTTAAACCTGTTATATGCAGCACTTTTATTCACATTTTATATTCATATTAATAATGAAACCTCGGCTGTTAATGTGTTTAAGGCTTCAGTTTCAAAGAGGATGTTGTTTGTGCACCAGCTGCTTCCCTGCTTGCGCTGTAAGGCCGAATGCAAATGCTGCAAATGTCAAAGTTTGCTGATCTGACCTTTGCAGCGGAGGCTGCAGGTGCTGCAAAATCCTCAAAACTTAAGACTGAATTCCTCCTTTATATTAAACGTATGTGTAGTCCCTTTAATTGTAAGTTTCTGAAGAAGAATGAGACAGAAAGAAGGAGAAAGTTAGTGTATAAGTATGTGAGAGGAGTTAGAGAAATAAAAGCACATTAATTTAATGTATAACAGCAAGCAAATTGGGCTGGTTCAACTATATGCAGTTGAGAGCCTTTGTTAGTAAATCAGATTAATTTGTGGAAGCCCGGCAGAGATCCACAAACAATCCTAACACGGTAAGTAAAGTGAGTGTGATGCAAGCTGGCAGCGAGAGAAATAGAGACGGAGCAGGCAGAAGAGCTACCTTGAGATAGTGGATATTTAACTGGCAGGCCTAGAAGAAAGAAGAAACTCACTCATTAGTGCGGCCACCAGGTTAGCTGGTGCGTGCGTGCGTGTGTGTGTGTGTGTCTTGCTGGGAAAGAGAAAGTGACAGAATACACATGTGGACCTGATGAGTCCCTATTTTGATCTGTTTCAATCATCTGTCTGCAAACAATCAAACGAACAAAGGAATGACTAGAAAAACAGAACAAATCCTTTTTCTGTCACATCTGGCCGCATCTCCGCAGCTCGCCCCAGTTTCCACGGCAACCGCACAGTTGTGTGAACACGCTAGCTAGGAGGAAAGTCAAGGTCAGCGTTGTACAGTGCGGAGAGAAACGGAAAATTAAAAACAACACGGCTCAGAGTCTTGAGGACTGCTGTAAGGAGATGACATTTATACTCAGAATTAAAACACCTGTAGGCAAACATGGAGCTGGACTTTAATAAAACTGCCCATACGTCTTTGCACTTGTTTACATTGCAATGTTTTAACATAGCAGCCACCTTCTGCCTGCATGTTAATAATATGGACATGAATAGAGTTTTGTTTAAAGATGTTTTAATGTGTTACTGTAACAGAAACCTGCAGTAAACAGGCCGGCCACTAGAGAGCGAGAGATAGCTGCAATTAATGTTTCCTTAGATTTGGTTCAAGGATCCGGTCAGAGTTTTTACATGATTTATCTCCACTTCACTACAAATCCTCTACACAATACTGCCAACCATTTTCAGAGCAAACAATAGTGTTTATTTATTTTTGAATATGTTTTTTTTCAGACAGTTATTAGTTGTCATTCATGTCTCAAAACATGCTTGCAATAAACATTTATTTTAGTCAAAAGTTACATTACTGTTTCATGTTATTATTAGCAGAGTGCTAACTTGTAAAATCAGTATGCACTTAAAAGCACTAATGTGGTCCAAGAAGCATGGTTGAGAGAGACCCAGAATAATATTGAGGAAAAATAACACAAAACAGGTCAAATTAATAAAAAGATGAGATATTAGGAAGCAGGAAAAAGCTTCCTAACCCTAAAACAGTAGATGCAGTTTAATGGAAATGTGGGCTGAATTAGATAACAAAAACTATTTTTTTTACATCCTGTGTTGTGTTGTTTTAGTCTTGGCTGATGCACCTGTAGGTTATAACTCACACTCTCATTGTAGCAGTTGCAGAAACAAGTGCTCTGCTGGAAACAGCTTTGCATCAGAGTCCAGTGAAACACAGCAAAATCATTAAAGCTGGTATTTCGACAACAACACAAACCCTTTCTGGGCTTCATTTAGACCGTCTACATGATTTCTTCTTCTGTATTACTTCTCATCTGTGTTAGCTAAGTCATGTCAAAAAAAATGGTGGTGCACAGGAATACAGTATTTAGGAAGTAATTGATTATTTAAGCAACAACCTTTAGTGACCTTTTGAGGGATTTAGGTTCAGATTATTGCCTTGGCACTACTGGATGCTGTTAGTAGCTGTTTCCATTGACAGGGGTGAGTATTATGAGTTATTATCTGCAGCTGCACTTGCACTTCTTACATAAGGCTCTCAGGAACTTCCCTTTGTCAACTGTAAGCTTGTACCGTATACCGTATACATGGGATTTTCCTTTAAAATCAAGAGCATTCACTTTTTCTGCCGGGAGAAAGGTGGCCTCCCTCTCTGGCTCACAGGGTGAAAAGCACAAGCGGGAACGGGACGAGGTTACCATGGTGATGGGAGAGAGGAACACATTTTGTTAAAGTGAGTGTGTACAACGGGCACGTGTGACAAAGAGAACCTACTTATGCTTTTATCGAACGTTACAAATTCACAACCCCACGAGTCAACCGCCCTCTCTGTCCTCACCTCGAACTTCTGTCGGAGCTCCAGGTTGACGTCGTCCACCTCGGGGATGGGAACGTTGTAATACTCTCCCTCCTCCTGGTTCAGCAACTTGTACCTTAGAGGAGAAAGAAGATGGAGAAAATGTGAATTTATTTTTTATTTACTTTCTTTTTAATCCATCACCCATGCATCTCTTCCTCTGTCCGTAAAACTTTACATCTCTGCACCACATCAATCATAAGCAGCTGTCTTTGAGTGTTTGCAGGTCTGCTCTCAACCGGCAGTGCCAACTACTTCCTCTCTAATGTACACATCCTCTGGCCACTTGCCTAATGACCTGGAATATGCAGACGAACACACGTAGACGTACTGTAGTAGTTTCTGAGCTGCCGACGCCAAACATTTTTTTTACGCGCAGGTATTTCCTGGAGCTTCTAAATGAACTCCATGCAGCAGTCGATCAGGCTCGGTTTAGGCTAGGTGGCGGCAGGTATGCTAACATGGGAGAGTGACTTTAACATCTCCGCGAGTGTGTGTTTATCAGTGTGAGACAAAGCAGACAGACAGGCAAAGACAGAGAGACGAGGAAATGACGGCAGCAGGTGCTGTTTGTCAGAGGGAATGGAGTTCAGCCTTTACGTCTGTTTTACGCACAATGAGCGACGCTGGTCAGTTGGTTGTGGCCGGTGAAGTAACAAGTTAAAAAGTTGGCGGACTGCGGTGAGAAATGTAACAAAACAGGCTCTTTGCCTACATTCAAGACAAAACTTTGCTCTTGAAAGCCATCATTTACTTACTGTAAAAGTTTGTTAAAATAATTATTTTGCAAGTGTTAGCTGTCTTAAAAGAATTTCACCTTCTCACATTTAAGGACCTTTACCTTCACTGAGCTGTATTTATAATACAATAAGAATTGCTCGTGAAACAATTTACAAAGCAAATCCACGGGTCTTATTTTTATTATTTTATTTCATGTTCTGCTTTGAATTATGTGTTTAAGTTATTATAAAGTCCAATATATATTATTGTTTTTCAGTATTCAGTATTTATTTATTTTTTTACATGTACTTAGGTCTCCCTTTATAAAGAGATCTCAACTGATTAAATCAAGGTTATATAACCAAACAGAGTAGGGTTGAGATCAACTCACTTTATATGCTACCAGAATATTAAAAGAAATAAGAATAAATAAATAAATAAATGGCCACTTTTTATCACAATACTTTTCATGCAGTTTACTGTGCTGTTACTATTTTACATGTAAATCATGACATACTGGATGTGACAACTTCCTCACACAACTTCCTGATGTTTTGGAGAATCTGAGACTCTCAGTTGTTGCAATAAGTACAAGTGAAAGATGACCGACCATCCACAGTTGGGAGCTTTGATCAGCTCGGACACTCCAAACGACATGGAGCCCATGAAGTCGTTCCGGGTGGTTCGGTCCCAATCCCACACCTCAACGGACAGACGACGGTCCTTATCTGATGCTTTCAGCTTACTGAATACACACACACACACACACACACACAGGGGAAAAAGCAACAACATGTGACGACAGAGGTCCTTAAAACGCCTCCTCAAGATCTACTTTCATTTTGTAATTTCATTCTTTTTTCTTTGATTGTTCAGAACTGTACAAACTTGAACTATAACTAAGATCATTCTTAATATCAAACATACACAAAGGCACAGCAGCAGACACACACAGACTCACAAGGTGAAGGACTCGTTCCAGCAGGGGTTGAGCGAGGAACGGATGGTCCTGGTCTTCTGTTTGGTCTCATTCTTTGGATCGGGGGTGAGCTTGAGTTTAACATAGGGGTCTGATAAACCATTTGGATCCATAGGAATCAGGTTCCTGGCTTCACCCACTAGAAGAAGGAAGGGAGACAGAGAGAGAAAATGTACCCATGTGTGTGTGTGTGTTTGAGCCCCGAGCCAGATCCAGAGACTCCGTGACTCCTCGCTGACTCAGGGGGTTAAAATGGACAGAGGAGGGAGAGTGTAGACAAGAGGAGGTGAGTCACTGCAAGTCACTCCGAGGCCGGACAGCAAACAGTAAAGATTTGAGCTTCAGTCGCAGCTAAATTGCCTCTCTGTACTATATATGTGGACTTAGATTACACGTCTTTGAGTCTTTGCAAGTTAAGGTGGTCAGCAGGATGGCTGGGTATCAAACCGCAATATTGTTTTCTGGTACTGATCAAAATGTGTCTGTAGCATCGAGTATTTTTGATAGGATAGAGATGATTTGTGGTCGTATTTACTTATTCTTTAAACAGATATCTATTGATTTAAATCACAACTTTGCCTTTTTATTTGCCAGTTCTTGTCCAACTGATGTTTAACATTTGAAATGTTTGGCTTCTTTTGTTAAATGAAAAAACTGTTCATGTTTCTAAAGTTTCTAAAAGTAAGGCACTGAAAAAAAGTGTAGTTTTGGTATCGCAGCTAAACTCAGGTATCGTATCAGTACTACTGTTGTAACGAAAACCGTCAAAGGGCACCCAGCCTTAGTCTGCAGTAATTGCAATTTATATGCAATTTGTGATTTGTTGTAAAATGTGCAAAACCACATAGAGACGCAGGGAAAAACAAGTTACAAGAAGGATAGATAGATAGATAGATAGATAGATAGATAGATAGATAGATAGATAGATAGATAGATAGATAGATAGATAGATAGATAGATAGATAGATAGACTCAGTGTTTCTGTCCTCAGTTACTCAGCTAATGGCTCATCAAATCAGACGCCACATACGCTGATAACAGGTGCTGCGAAGCAAAACATACTCTCAAAATTCCCTTGAAGTTGACAGTGTGAAACAGCACCAACTGGATTATAACACTGGTGGGTGTTAGGCCGCACGCAAACGTAAAATCAACAAAAACAAGAAAAACTGAAAAAATACTACTCGCCTAAAAGTCTGTCTGGCAGACTCTGTTGTAAAACGAGACAGGTGATAATAAAACGACACTCTCCTCAGTGGAGGGCGCGAACAGACTTCTTGTAGTGTAATCTCTTAATGCCATTCGTGCACACAGTTAGGCAGTAGGTGAGCAGATAATGCGAGGGAGGCGTGACGTTACCCTGTGTGATAACTGACAAGTGGGAAAAGAAGAAAAAAAAAGGAGTGCTGTTACATAGCAACAGGAGCAGGGGGACGGGGTGGCGTGAGCATGCCACCTTCACCATGGCGACAACATCTACTGTAAGTGGCCAATGGGCCAACTCCACCACTGCCCCACTTAGCAACATCGTGTGTCAGCTATAGGACAGTCACGTACAGCACACATTAAACAATAAATAAAAAAGAAAGAGGGAGAACAATAGGCTGCATAACAGGGAAAATCAATCTTAAGTTTCAGACACTAACACACCACACAACTATAACAGACGGTGAGCAGAAACAGCATCACACTTATCCTCTAAAACTGTGTTTATCAGCTCCAGCCTCCTCCACTCTGCATATTTAAATGTAATCAGAGAACAAGGAGAAAAAGGGCCGTAATCTGAATGCTTTAGAGAGTCAGTGTGAACTTTCACACAAGGACACGTTCGCTGAGATTCTTCATTAAAACAGTGGTAATGTATTTTCTCTCCAAAGCATAAATATTCCAGGGCTGAATACAAAGAGTACGAAAACATCAGAAAAGGCAGTGTCATTCAGAGTCACCGCAGCTCGTTTAGTTCTGTCTCTGCCAGATTTAATCAGATTTATTTTGACATTTAGCTGTTTTTTTCATCGCTGGATGTGACAGTAATGTTTGTAAGGCAACGTGCTTTTTAAGGGGACAAGAGAAAAAAACTCACAAGCAGAATAAAATAATGATGAAACAGAAACAAAGACAAATTGAGGCTTCGGTTTTATTTATTGGATTAGAGCTAAAACGACTAGTCGATTAATCGATTAGTTGATCAACAGAAAATTAAACAGCAATTATCTTTGTTTATTAAGTCCATTTTAAAGCAAAAATGCACAAAATCCACTTTTTCCAGTTTTTAAAATGTGAATATTTGCTGGTTTTCTCAATCTTATAGAATATTAAACTGATTATCTTTGGGTTTTGGACTGTTGGTCGGGCAAATAAAACCAATTTGAATGTGTTTTTATTTTTATTTATTTTTTGACATTTTAAGGACCAAATGATTAATCTATAATGTAAATAATCATTAGTTGCTGTCCTATACTTGGATTTGTGTCTGTGGGAATTACTTTAGCAAACACGGTACAAAAAAGAATAAAGGGAGAAAAACAAGCTCTAAATCTTCATCTTCATCACTGTGTGCAGAGAGAAGCAGGAAGGAGAGTAAAGAGAGATTTATGGCAGTATTTTATTTTAAATTTAATTCAAGTGAGCTTAAAAAAAAAAACAATCCTCAGATGAAACGAATATCACAGGATTTATATCATGAAGTTAATAAACGTAAAGGACAGTAAGGTGGTAATATTATTATATTTCTTGTCAACTTCACATTTTTTCATGCTCTTCCAGTTTCCTGCAGTAGAGGGCAGTGTGGGTCTCTCACTCTGAATTGCGTATCTGACAGAAAACAGCCCGTGTCAGAAGCTTTTACCTTGTTCATGAATGTGTTGCTTCAACCTCATAGTTCACTCCTTATCCAGCTACAGCTACAGTAATCTCCCTCCCTGTCTTTTTGTCTCTCTCTCTCCCTCTCTCTCCCTCTGTCTCTCGCTCATCCACAAGCCCACACACACACACACACACACACAGATACTGTTACACAAAGTCACACGCATGCGCACACACACACACACACACACACACACACACACACACACACACACACGCAATGAAGTACGAGGAGCAGAAGGAAAATCTCAACATCCCACGTTCTCATCTAAATCCTCCCCTCTGCTGGCTGTGGCAGCGTTAAATGCATCCGTCACTTCCATGGCAACGCTGGCGCCAAACAACGCCAAAGCAACTTCAACAAGTCTGGAAACGCACTAATGAGGCAAACACACACACACACACATAAAGATAAACAAAAACATGTAGAAAAACAGACAGTGATGGATGCTGTATGTCACAGAGGCGTGTGTGCAAGTTACATACACAGTAAATGTATTTGTGCACATGTGCAGTCTCTCTCTCTCTCTCTCTCTCGCTCTCTCTCTCACACACACACACCTACACACACACACACACACACACACACACACACACAATGAAACATCATCATCAGCAGTGATCAAGGATCATCTCTGCTGTCTGTTGTTGCTTAGATACAACAAGAGCTGCTTGCCTTCTGTATCCTCCCCTCCCCTCGCTCCTTATGAGGTAGTTACCAATAAAATTAGAGTGTGTGTGTGTTTTTGTTTTCATCTTTTACTTGTTTGGGGTAAAACAGACGTGATATAGACAGAAAAAGCAGACGTATATTTTGTGTGTGAGACTTCGCCAATCCACCGTCACTGAAACGAGGCTGCTGTTTACATTACGCACACATGCATCCCAGCAGGAGCAAAACTACCACCATGCATCTCTCAGCTCTGCAGCTGCTGTCGTGCAACTGTCGTGTACTGGGAGATGTTCTGCTTCCACCAACGAAAACACAAGAAGAAAGTGCAGCGACACTTTTACAGCCTGGATCCTTTGTAGTTTAGAGATAATGAAAGACAAAGTTCAAGTGCTTTCTTCTCTAAAATGATTATTTATTGTGTTATATCTGAGATAAGTGCTGAGTGTTATTCCCTGCACTTAATGCTACCAGAAAAGACAGTTTCATTAGAAGATAATTTCTCTCTCACAGCAAGTCTGCGCTGAAACTTGAGTCTGCACATCTCCAGAAGACAGCTAACCATTCCCTATGATATTTTTATGATATTCTTTGGAGGCGTAAACACACTGTGAAACAGACAAAAGAAGATGAGACACACACCCATGCTAACATTATCTCCTGGATGAATGTCTGCTTAATAAAAATATGCCACAGCTAAAAACGACATATCATTTGGATCCCGGGGCGGGTGCGTGCAGGGGCTGCGGTGGGCCGACAGTGTAATCTCCCGAAAAAGGCTTTGAAATTCAAATGTGTTGTTGCATAACAATGCCATGTGCAACCAATGAATGCCTGATAATCTGGGGGAAAGCTGCGCGGCCGAACGGGAGCTGGATGGATCCCTGCAGTGCGCTGCCAGGGATCTGAATGCAGACATCACACACACACACACACACACACACACACACACACACACACAGTGGAGGGAGGAGGAGAACCAAGACGACCTTAAGGTTTCTATTTCTGTGTGTGGTCGTTTTAAGGAAGTGCAATTAGAGGAGATTCAACAAAGACCGGGCTTAAGAAGGAAATGCTACTCTTCAGTGAAACATGAGTGGTGCTTGTTTTTTAAAAAAATCCACCCACTCTCCCAAAAACAAAATTCATTGAGCACTTGCAGTACTGTGTTTATTTTTTCCAGTGAGAAAGGGTTTAAGTGAATTATTGAAAGGCTTGGAGAATATAGGAGAGGAATATGAATAAGATCTGCTAAGTCAAACGCAGAACAATATGCAGTTTATCAAAACAAAATCCATTTCTACAACTGAGATGTTTTGGTAACACTTTACTTTAACTTATAACGCACTGTCATGTAGTTTTAAGTGTTTATTAATGCATTTGTCAACAACTGACTGTTCCCTAACATGTGAATATCCAATCATAGCTTAGCAACGGTAACTAGACAGCTTCTGATTTCTCCACGTGCCAAAACAGTATGCATGGGGATGTAGTACGAGACACACTCGGCAAAAAAAACAAAAATACAAGAGCTAAAGTGCACCATGCAAGAACGAAAAGCTTGACAGGCATAGCAACTGTAACTAAGGTGGGCGTGGCTTAGCGAACAGCCAATTGTAACTCCTCCCATGGAGCATTCATAACTGGTGTATAAACAGTTATTGCCATAACATAGCTGCAATCACATTTAATGATATATGGCAACACAGGTAAACAAATCCTAATAGTGTGTTATAAAACATTTATCAGCTTTTAATACACATGTGAAAATCATTTACAGGGAGCTTTAAAACAGTTTATAAATGTGTTCAAAGCTCATGAAGACATGTTGAGTTTGAAATTCGTTCTTGATCTTGAAAACTGTAGTTTGATAAAAAAAAAAAAAAAAAAATGTAACTTAAAGTCAACTTACTAGATTTCTTCCAGAGCTTTCAGCCACATATCATGCCGTGGAGGTTGAAATGCTATTTTTTAATGAATAAATACTTCATTAATAATATCAAAAATATAAATAATAGATACTTCACATACATATAAACTATTATTCTTCACAGGAGGAGTTATAGTTGTTGACAAATAGATTAACAAACAATTAAAAATGCCCTTATTTTTGCTTACAACTACTTAGTGTTATTAGTGTATTCATATAATGATTATAAATGCTACATGGGAATAAAATAAACTGTTACTTAAAAATACAATTATATAATTTCAAAACACAACTCATACAGTCAGTGTGATCCTCATATTTGTCAAAAGCCTCTTAGAATAAAAAACAATATCAGATATTAAGCCTTTATTTGTACTAGCCTGATGGTGCTATGAGTTGTGTCACTGGAGGAAAAAAAAATGTATTCTTGTTCAACCGTGCTTTAAACCTGAGGCGAGCATGTCAGCAGTAGCAAATCTCACCCCGAATAAAGTGTGTGTTCATTTTGTCCCCATCCTCAGATGCCCTATGAGTGTGTGTGTGTGTGTGTGTGTGTGTGTGTGTGTGTATCTATCTAGGCAGGTCATGGAGGGACGTTTACCTTTCCTTAAAATCACCAAAATAAACTGCTCATCATGCCCACAGGTCATTTATGTCGCTTTTGCACGAAAGACACGTCGATTAGGGAGAGGAGTAAACGAAGGATGAAGAAAGGAAAGATGGGGTAAAAGGGAACAACAGGAAAAAAAGCAAGACAAACATTTGAAACAAGGTAGATGAAGAGCATGAGAGACAGAGGAAGTAGAAGAAGAAGAAGAGAATGAGACGTTAGGGCCTGAAGGGAAAGGACAAGTCACTTAACTGAGCAAAGGTTTCAGCTGGTTGAAAAAGAGAGAGAGGACGATAGGAAAAAAAGGGGGCAGATGTTGATGTCTTACTGAGGAAGAAAAGGAAGAGGAAGAAGATGACTGAGTGGACAGGAGCTCAGCAGGTATGGAGGGAAAATGGATGACGAGAGAGGGAGGAGACACACTGAGGTCTCGAAAGAATAGGTCGGAGGAGATAACAGGAAATGTCAATATTGGAAGAAGGGATGATGAGGAGGGGAGAGGAGAGGGGGGTGGGGGTTACAGAGAGAGAGAGATGTGTCTGTTTTCTTCTCTGGAAAGATTTAATCAAGTTCACATCGGTGCGGTGAACCACAAAGGCCCGCCACTTGTCTGTGGGAGCCAGAGGGGAGCCGGAGAGCAAGCTGAGGCTTCACTGTTCAGACCGCTGCCATTAGAGAGGAAACGAAACACTGTAAAACATACACTTCCTCTGCCTTCTCTCCCTCCTGCATTGTTCTCAGCATTGATCTTTATCTTCTTTTCTCTTTCTTCCTTGCGCACGCTGTCAATCACAGTTCAAACTTTGTCTCTTATTTGACTTCTGCCTTTCTGTTCATTTAATTTAATCTGGATCCTCTGAATTTATTTCACATATTTTTTTCCAAAAGACAGAAGAAAGAAAGAAATTATTTCATGGTAGACTTCAACTTCCTGTCACTATTTGCACCTGATGATAAATACCTTGTACTTAAAGCTGCACTAATCAATATTTTTATATTAAGAATTGATCAAGTTACTATGTTTAATGTGAAAGATGCCACTCATAGTGATGAACCCATAGATAATTACTGTTGACTCCCTTCAGCTCTGAGCAGCGTTTTAGCATCTTTCAGCTCATTGTTTTGGTTTTCTGGCCCACAACGTTACAGCAGGCAGCTGTTTTCAGCAGAAAGAAATCTCTGTACGATACCTGCCTGCCGCCCAACGACAGACAGGCAACTAGCTGGTGAACGCAGTGGAGCATTTAGCAGCTAAAGAGACATATTCTTCGATCAGGAGTTGGTGGAGACCAAAAACAGAGCTAACAGGGACTCCCATTCATCAGGTGGACTGAAACACAACTCAAAATTAAATTCTAATGTAGCTCAGTGTCTGCTTGACAATTGTTAGCTAACAAGTTTGGCAAAAAAAACTTTAGGTGTGTTTACATCTTGGTCTGCTGCCCCCAAGTGGCCAAAAACAAAATGAATGCAGCTTTAACCTTACATGAGCATTTTATAAAGATTAGTGCTGAAATCATTAGGCAGTTGGCAATTTTGGAAATCGATTCATCCTTTAAGTTGTTTATCAAACAAAAATGGTTCCCGCTTCTCAAATATGAGGGGTTTTTTGTTGTTGTTGTTTTGTCTCTGTAAATTTTGTATCTTTGAGTTTTGGACTATTTCTCACACAAAACAAGCAATTTGAAGATGTCACCTTGGGATCTGGAAAATTGTGATGCAACGTTGACATTTTTGGCTAAATGACACATGTATTGATCGCACAAATAATCAACAGCTGAATCAGTATTGAACATAATCACTTGTTGCAGCTCTGATGAAGGCCGACAGAGCAGCCGTACAGTATGGTGAAGGGAAAACAGACCCAGAAGTCCAGAGTTTGTATTTTTCTGAATCCCCGACACCACATATGCCAGTAGCAGGTGCTGCGGAGCATACTGTCGTACGTTTACTTGAAGCTGACACTCTGTGAAGCGGCAGCAACACTTTTCATAAACACTGGAACACTGGTGGGTGTTTTGGTGTGTGTGCGCATAAAATCAAGGACAACACGAGTGGGGGGAGAGAGAGAGAGACAAACCACATCAATTTAACACGGTAACAGCCGTCTCTCCCACTCCCTCCATGAATGTGAGCCAGTTCACTTTCAGTTGTGTCCATTTAGCCTCATGTGAAAAGACTGAGGTAACCATGTCAACGAGACCATCACTGTTAATATTCTGCCTCATTTCCTCGTTCTCGCTGACGGTGGTCGTCCAATTCACAGACAAGGTTATAAAACAGGATATGTAACTGACAGCGTTTCGCAGCAGATCAGACCTTGTTCGGCAGTAAAACAGACAAAAGAGCTGGATGTTGTGTACAGCAGGCCAAATAAAAAAAAAGACTGCAACATAATAAACTGAAAAGCGACGCAAGCAGAGCGAACAAACGATAAAAGATTACTGTGAATACAGCTTCCCCTCCTTCCCCATTTCTTTCCATCTGGAAGACTATAAACAAACAAACACATATTTTTATGAAAGCAATATATTTCCAAGTCAGTCACACTTGCCGCTCTGTTCCTGCTGTAGCTGGAGGTTATTTCTGTCTGATCCCCTCTGAGTTAGAAACACTTTATTGGCCTCAGCACTCATATTCCCTGACCACCACTGTCTCGCCATGTTTGTGTGTGTTTGTGTGTGTGAGAGAGAGAGAGAGAGAGAGAGAGAGAGAGAGAGAGAGAGAGAGAGAGAGAGAGAGAGAGAGAGGTTGTGGAAGTGACCCAGCAGTCATTTCTCTCGCTGCCGATGGGGTTTTAACACCGGAGAGTCGTCCACTCCAGGTGCTGCTCGTGACTGACAGGACAATTTGGAGGTGTTGAAAATACACACGCGGGTTATGAAGGCAGTCATGACTTCATTTTTATGCTGACACAGATGCGTGCTACACTGTTTCTCTGTAGGTATTTTCTTACAGCTTGGTTTCAAATTTTAATTTGGTTATAGATTTTAATGGAGTTTGGTTTTCTGTTGTTTCGGGTAAAACCTGCAAAGAAAGCAAAGTGTCCAACCATTTCAGAACTTAACTATCTACCTAATTTTGTTCTTTCTTTGTTTTTTTAAATTGGTCTCACATATAGTGTTTTTGTACAGGAGTCCTTGTCGCTGCAACTGCACGGTTGACCTCATTGATGCATTAACTGGATCCATTTTTCATATGTGTTTATAATCTATCGATACTTTTGTCATCATGATTGTCCATTCTGTAATTTTATTATGTTGGTCTGTTCTGTCTAATACATCTATTGCATGTCTGTCCATCCTGGGAGAGGGATCCCTCCTCTGTTGCTCTTCCTGAAGTTTCTTCCATTTTTTTCCCTGTTAAAGGTTTTTTTTGGGGTGAGTTTTTCCTGATCTGAACTGAGTGTCTATGGACAGAGGGTGTCATATGCTGTAAACATTGTAAAAGACTGTAAAGCTCCCTTGAGGCAAATTTGTGATTTGTGATATTGGGCTGTATAAATAAAAGCTGACTTGTCTTGACAGGTGCCCCAACCAACCTTGGATCTTCGACTAAACAACAAGGAATGAAATGGTGGACATCACATATCACAAACATATTGTAAACATTCAATATATTGCCTAAAACTTTGTGTGTCTCTCACACGGCTAGTGAAACACTCCCAGTTGAGTCCGTTGAAATGACAGAATGGCAGTTGATCATCACATCCAAACCAAAAATATTGGCAACAGAGTTAAAACCTTCACTGTCAGAGAGAAGTTCCCCCTCTGTCAGTGAAAACCAGAGGTTCAACACAGTAAAGGTCAGACATTGTCAGTGTCCTTGAGTGAACGAGTGAGTGACCACATATGGCAAGTGTCTGGCTGCAGGAAGAATAAACACACTTTTCTGAACAGTTCATTAACCCAAGGCTAAGCCACTCAAGTTATAACTATGAATAATGCCAGAGATTTCTTTCAGTGGTCTGGAAACTAACCACTCAGAGTCACATCAGGCAGCCTCTAGCTCACGTCACTCTGAGACTGAGTGGCCTCAAGTACTGTTCACACTGATTAACAATAAGACCAACCTGTAACGTGTAGCCTGTCCAAGTTGACCTCGATCTTGAGGAAGAGGCGACCCCGACGCTCTGTGTGGTCCATCCCACACAGGCTTGGCACGTTGACCACACACTGCTTGTGCACGTTCATGTCGCAGGCTAGAAAGAGACAGAAAACAGAGGGGGACATACAGAGAGTTGAGTTTAGCTGTAGAGGACGTTTAAAAAAAAAAAATTCAACCTCTTTTATTATTGCATATATGTTTGACGGTGAATCATGCAGACTAGAATAAGTGTGGCTGATTGCACGTTACACTGAATTTAAAACGCTTCATGCAATTTATTATACATTTTTGTGTGGAAAATGCTCTGCCTTTGAAGAAAATGTGCACAAAGAGTTGGTGTGATGAAGTGTGGTGTGGAGGGGAAAAGAAACTTGAATTAAACTTTATTCCACAGAGATCTCAGTGACAGGAGACAAAGAGTGAGCGCAGAGCAAAAAAAGATGAATAAAATATGAATAAATAAATGAAAACTGATTCTTAGAAAAACTTTTTCATAACACCAAACAAAAAGAGGACAAGGAGTTGTGGTTTTGCACTCAGCAAACCTGAACTTACACTTTAAAATGCTCTTAAGAGCCAATTTAGGAGTAAAAAAGCAACTCACAACAAAAATAACCAATAATATACAAGGATTTACAACAACAATCTAATATATTTCTAATATATAAATAGGGATAAAATAATGGGAAATTGGCTGAAATGGAAACAAAAAGCAAAACAAACTGGAGCAGGGAGGTTATGTTGCTGCTGGTGGAGGAGGTACCTGAGAAAGATCATATAATGAGGGTGATTTAGTGCCACAATGTCAAGTGCAAGCAATTAAGATATGTGGAAAGTTATTGCAAACAAAATCAATTTCAGCTTTATTCTGTCGTATGCAACCTTGAGGAATACACAGCTGCAAATAGCAGGCTAAAACTGCCCTATTTTGAATAACACATATTGCTTCAGATAACAAATTATTCATCACGACCAATTATATATTGTGCAGTCATTGTAAACGTGTCTCAGAAGGTGTGTGCTCACCTCTGTTTCTGTACTGCAGCCAACTTACCAACCTAAGAGACCTGTGGAGCATTTTTTTAAGTCAAGAGAAATCACTTTTATTCTTAAATTTGTGAGTAGGAGTAAAAATATTTCACAAGTCCAAAGATTCAGTTTTGGCAGTTTGATAAAGACCTGCCCTGGTTCTGAATCTTCTGGAAGTCAATGCCTATCAAGTTGTGGCAAAAGATTTGTTCTGGAGAGGATTCAGTCCAGAAATGTCTTTTCTCAAAGGTGCTGTGTAGCACTTAAACATCAATAAGTAATCACCACATTAACTGTGAGCAGATGAGGTCACCATCCAGTGGACAAGCAGCCTCCACTGTGTCCCGCAGGGCTGGATATTGTAGGAAATTAGCTGAATTATAGTACAGAAGGGGAGGAGAGTTGTGTAAATGGAGTTACCTGGCATGGACATTACAGTGGAAGCAGTGAAATGACAAGGGAAAAGTAATTGCTAGGTTCTCCTCAGTGAGGAGCAAGAGGGTTGATGGGAAATGTGGTCTTAATTTTGATAAACCCCTTAACAGTACTGGAAGGAGAAAGAGGCTAATTAGCCTTTAATTCTAAATTGCTTTGTACTCTTTCTTGTAGTCTCTCTCTCTCTCTCTCTCTCTCTCTCTCTCACACACACACACACAGACACTTCAACAAAGCCAAACAGATGAGAGACCAGAGGGGAGAGAGGAAATTTGTTCTCCCTCGTTTCCTCCTCTGTCCCTTACTGCCCTCTAATGTCCTCTCTAACCTCCTCCTCCTTTCCTGCCCTCTGTATTTTCTGTGCTCCTCCTCCTCCTCCTCCCTCTTTCTGTCCTCCTCCATCCAACCATCCATCTCTCCCGCTCTCTCCCCCTCGTCCTCCCTCCACTCGGCAGGCTTGTCAGGCTGACATGCTGGGAGGAGACAAGGAGAGACGAGAGACGGGGAAGCAGCTCGTAATGGCGATGGCCTCCCCGCATCAATTTGTTCTGGTGTGCTCTCATTACCATCTGCGATGAGGCCGCCACCAGAGACCCACAGATGGATGGACAGAGCAAGAGGAGGAGAAAGGGAGGGAGGGTGATGGATGGAGACGACGAGGAAGTACAGTGAGGGATACAAAGGAGGAAAAATGTAAAGGGATATGATGTACAGGAAAAAGAGGAGGAAGGATGTGTGGGAGTAAAGAAAGAAAAAACTGGGAAAGCAAAGAGGTAAGAAAGAGACAAAGTGGGAGGAAAAGGAGAATTACAATGAGGAAAATACAGTGCAGGTTGGGGGTCTTATCTGCAAAGAAAGAAGGGAAGAGTTAATAGAGGAGTGTGGGTGGAAAGAATGGGAGCGCAGAGAGGGCTCAGCGGGGCGGGACAGTGAATTCTGCCTGGGCTGCAGATGTGGCTGAGTGTAGTACAGTACCAGTCTATTCCCATCTGTTCTCATTAGGGCTGGCTCTACTGTAGAACGGAAACCAGCACAGCATATTTGACACAGGTGCACACACACACACACACACACACACATGCGCACAGAGGCAGGGTGTGTATACTCACTGTCACATTTCATCCCTTGGTGGATGAGCCCGTACAGCAGCGAACCACAGTGGTCACAGAAGGTGGGACTGCCATACGAGTGGATCTTGAACTTGTGCTTGCTTCTGGGGTCCTGGGCAACAAAGAGAGAGATGGGAAAACCATAAACTGTCAGATATCAGTAAACCGATGGCAGGATCGAACAGGTGAGGCTGAATGTCATTCGTTTTGCAGGTATTTGGTCATCATATTAAAGTACTGGACAAACTGAATTTTTGACTTGATGATGGCGCCGGATGAAAAGTTTAGATATCCCCAAAGTTATTACAATTCATCCTGAGGGGAACATGAATGCATGTACTAAATTTCATGGCAACCCATCCAGTAGTTGTTGATTTCACTAAAAGCCAAAAATGTTAACCTGATGGTGGGGCTAGAGGAAACATCAGGGGATCACCAAAGTCATTAGGTTTCATCCTCTGGGGACCATGAATGTGTTTGAACATTTCATGACAATCCATCCAGTAGCTGTTTAAATATTTCAGTCCGGACCAAAGTGGTGGACTGCTGACTGCCCGACCGACACTAGCATGGCTAAAAAAGGATTTTCCATAATAAGTGGAGTCAAAGTATTATCCAGTTTCCTCTACAATATCAGATACCCTGCATAAGTTCATCTGTGTTCTCCAGGAAATAGTAGATCAACTGATCAAGATTGTATTTTCTAAAATAGATTATCTTTTCTAAAGCATCTTATTATCTTTTTCCCCCACTGGTAAATTCCACAGTGTGTTTCTTTTACACATTTCACACTGTGTTGCTTCTAACAAGAAGAAAGTAAAATTCCTTTACTTCTTGAGGCCACAACAGTGCTTGATCATAATTTAAGAGCCTTTGCAACATTTGTGTTAGAGGGAATATAAATGGACCTGCCTCACAACATCTGTTCATCAGTCAACCGCTTAATGTCTCCCTCAGAGATTACAGTAATGGAATAAATGATTGCAAAGAGCATCCAAACAGATCGGATTCCTTTTTGCCTCATTAACACACTAAACAGCACTTTAATTCCTACGTACGGTAGTTGAGTTTTAGCTGTACAATTCGCAAATCACACTATGAATAATGTGCATCGTACCCGTCGTATCATGGGTGGACAAGACTGACGCAAAGAAAGAAAGAAAGAAAGAAAGAAAGAAACATCCAGATGGAAAGGAAATGTCAGGCCGTTATCAGTGCGTAGGAATGTGTAAGGTGCGGGTGTTTTCGTGCTTGGTGTCAGTTCTCTCCATCTTGTCATCCTGGAAGTCTTCCCAGCATCCTCCCCATTTCAGTCTTCAAATGTTATTAAGGCACAAACACACACCGTACAGTGATCGTGTGGTGCCAGGAGCAGCGTAACTGAGAAACTGTTTATCTTGGCCAGAACATCTGGCACTGAGGCTGAGTAAAAATCGAGCTAATTAGCAATTGGGGAATGATGCTCTGATAGGTTTCCTCACCAATTCCTCACTGATCTCACTAAAGTGAACAGGCAGGACAACAGAAACTGGATATAATTATAAAATATATCATGTTTTCTGCAACGCGTGCAGTATCCACGTATGGTTATACTCTTTGAACAGCATGGCCAAGTTTCATTTGTTGGAAATCGATTAATATATTCTCTAGTCAGTATTGTGATAGCTGAGGTTAGCTAATTTCTACAATCACCACAAAACAAGCATAGCTGTAATTAAAGCCCTGCAAATGAGGGTGGATAAACCCCCACCAGCGTCGCCTCCATCACACTGAAATGTGTCAGAAAGGCTGCATGTGTAATTATACAGGCCACTGACTGAGTAAGTGGGCCCACATCGGCAAAAAAGTGCCCTTTTTTTCCCCCACAAACACAAACACGCTAAATCAAGCAAACAACGTGACGACAGAAGAAGAAGGAGAGTGAGAGAGAGATGGCAACAGCGGAGGGAAAGTCTGTGTATGAAAGAGGAGGGAGTTGTCGGGTGATTAGGGTGTGATTGGCAGGGGAATGAGTCAGTGGCGCGAGGGTCCCGGAAAAGTCTAATTGGCATGTTCTCCTTATAGTGAGCTCGTCTATTTTTGCTACTTTCCTCCGGCCTTTCCTGGAGGGAAAAAAAAACAAAAAAAAAACAGATGGCGTCGTGGTCATGCCCCTCGTGTCCTGAGCCTTCTCTCCTGGGTCTCCCTCCTCCTGCAAACCATTTTCGCCTCCGTACTGCATGAACACTCATTCTTTTCCAACTTTTCAATTGTGGGAACATTGAATTTATCTTAAAAGAGACTTGCTGAGTGAACAACAGACACCAGGGACTCAGGCAGCAACAGAGGAGATACAATCTCCCTGCTCTCTATTTCTTTCTCTTTCTTTGACTCTATCAGCCCTCTTCCTCACTCCCTTCCCCTCCAAGTCTCTGGACAGTGAGCCCTGGATGTTTCTCACTTTTAAGGCAAGCCCTCTTTTCTCTCTCTATCATCTCTCTGTATGTTTTCATTCTTTCACTCTGTGTCATTGCCTCTTTGTCTGTGCATCCCCTCCCCTCCCCACCCCCCTCCTCCTGGGAGCCATGGGTAAAATTAAAATGGCAGGGTTTCCACTCACAGTCATCCTGAGCCTTCGACTCAGTTCAGCCTATTGCACGAAGAGGCTGGGTGTGAAGACGTAATCTGTTCAGCGCCCTGGGCTTCTGCATGTGTGTGTGTGTGTGTGTGTGTGTGTGTGCATGTCTGCATGCAATGCATGCATTTATTCCACCCTTTAGGCCACCTCCGAGCCTTGCGTTGGTGCAAAAAGCCAGAAAAGCCCAGAAGCATGTTACAACTAAAACTGAACAATTGCTCAGACACACACAGAAAACTCTCCTTTGTCTCTCTGTCTCACCTCTTCTGACCCAAAATGATCTGTATCCTTGCTTTGAAAGCATAGAGAGATTATGATACACAGAAACAACAACAACAACAACACAAAGTACAACTTGACAGTACTCTTTGACAGTCTGAATATGGCAGGAGACTTCTGCTCCCGGTTGGCAGCACCCTGAAGAGTTTCAAGAGACTCAATATAAAGGCAGCGAGTTGAGCCTGTTCCTGACTTTGTTTTGATTACGTATCAAACATAATGATATGCATAATATTGAAATGTGCAAACGCTTGAAGAGGCAGCACTCTTTGGCAGCTTTCATCGTGGCCCACGCTGCCACATTAAAATCAAGTGAATACACAGTTGTAGACATTGTTGATTTCTTCCAGCAGAGTCAGAGGGTTGTCAGCATGGAGCACAACACCTAAATGTCCTGCAGAAGCACTCTATTTGAAGCTGTCATGATGGCATCGTCAAATGTTTCTTATTAAGAATGACTGAGCCCTTTGACACTGAAATGTTCACAACAGTCTCTTCACACAGAGGATGTGTCTTAGGGGCCCTTTGGACCCCCATCGCTCAGTATGGGTGAAATGCCTGGGAGCCGAGAGAAGACTGAAGGAAACACATCCTTGCTTTTGTCTTGCCAGTTCGCTTAGATGCACATGCAAACATGCATGCACACATAAAACACCACAGAGCTTTCCCTTTAGGTTGGTTTCAGGCGATCTGTTTATCTCCTATGCAGTCATTATTGTAATGTGCAAAACAAGTTAGTCACGGAGCTGAAGCACTGGCAAATACATGTAAAAATTACAGTGTCACATTAAATATCTAAAAGTGGAGTGTGGCACATCTAAAAACTGAATTTACAACCAGCCTGATAAGCCACCATTTCAGCCTGTATCTATCAAACATCCTCTCAGCCATTTAAATACTGGACATCATGCTGAGCTGGGTAAAGATGCTGGCGGACAAACCGTCGACACTAACAGACAGAGCTGCTGAGGCGAAACCAGGAGGGAAGTTGGTTCCAGTGAGGCGAGATGATGCTGCCGCCGAATTCCTCGGAGCGTAACGAGGGCCACATCAAGCAGAAGAAGAGGAAGAAGTCGATGACGGGGGGCAGAGTGACAATGAGTCAAACACAGGTCTTTGCTAATTATAGTCAGGCATTGACAGGCACCAGAGGTAATAATATCTAATTACAAATAGGAAATGTATTGCAGCAAAAAGTCAAGGGGAGAGTGAAGAGGCTGACTGTGAGTCATGTCTGGGGTTAATTGGTTAACAGGCGACCCTTCAGCGCTACCTTCACATCTGCTTCATACGAATTGGGTGGACTGCTACAGAGAAAAGGTGTAATGTGCCCTTATGATGCTTCATAAGCAAAAGCATGTTCCAGCCTGTGATCCTCATCTTTGTTTGATTCGATATGATTATGATGAGAGACCAGAGGACCTTGTCTGTAGAGCATCCAGCCTACTGAAGTGTCCCTAAGCAACACACTGCATTTCTCCAGGGCAGCTGGAAAAGGAAAAAGAAAGGCAGAATCTCTTTGTGCATTACCGCCATCGACTGCCCTGTCAGTAGAGGAGTGTGAAACCAGCAGCAGGAATGTGTATCACGTCACTCGTATGCACAATACACACAAAACGTGGACCTACTCATACAAACATTGCTCCAAAAACTCCACAGGGTACCTTTAATTCATATACAGAGAACCTGACACGAGCTTATGCCAGGATATCAACCCGGTAATAGCGAGAATCATCAAAAGTGGGGAATCTGAAACAAAAATTGGGCGTTTGACATGAAATTAGCTTGTTTTATCCTGTGTAGTAAATCAGGCTGGAAGACAACTAACACAACATCTGGGACGGCTCACAAGTTCTCGACAAAATCAGAATTCTCCAACATGCAGTCCACCCTGTCTCTCGGTCAAGCCATGACTGTCATAGTCTGTCTCTCCGTAACTCCTCTCCTGCCAGATTTGTGTTTTCTCAGTGCTGTGTTTCATTTGTCCACCAGATGCCCTCAGACTTTCCCCCTGCCATTCAAGGTCCTGCCACTCCCATCTGTGAGAAAAAAGGCAATCACAACATCCCAAGAGCCCAAACGTGATCTCAAATTATCATATTTTAGAAGTCCAAAACCAAATAATATTTAATTTACTGTCATTTATGGTTAAAAAACAAAAAAACAAAGAGCAAATCCTCATATTGGAGAAGCTGGAGCCAACAAATATTTAACATTTTTGCTTGAAAAATGACCAAAATCATTGCAGCTCGAATAAAATTATACTCCAGTGGTAATTGGACTGCACTTGTATAGTACTTTTTAACCTCAGCCCTTTCTCTTATTCACACATGATGAAGCTGCCATCAGGAGCAATTTGGTGTTTTGCTCAAGAAGACTTTGAACGATTGCACCATCAACCCTGCAGTTAACTGATGACCTGCTCTACTTCCTCAGTCACAGTCGTCCCTGATACTGAATACTGAACAGCCATAAAAAAAAAATGCCATTTTGGATTTGAAAATGTCACTCAATGTAAGTGTGATTATGGCATATATGATTGAACATACATACTCTTATACAGTGTAAAAAGGTGTTTTTTCTTGTCACTTTAAAGAAACTTAAGACACCTTTGAGCATTTAAGCAGGTTCAGGGGAGAAAAACTTGACCTGAGTTTATCACTTTATCATGTCAGGTCTGATCTCAACACTCAGCATAGTCAGTGCTACTACCGGGAAGAATAGCACAAAACTTTCATAACATTTCGGAATTTAAACCTCCCAGATCCTCGCCTTAAGAATTTAGAATAAACAGATCCAACAGATTGGAGAGCTGATTCAGTTTAGTGATTTGATCCAGTGAAGCTCCATCAGGGAATTTCCTTCTATTTGTTGTTTTACCAAACAGTTAAACAGTGGAAATATTTATGCACTAAAACACACAAACACACACTGGATAATAGCAAAATGGTCCCCAGACATCACTGTGAGGAATTAAATCTTTGAAACACATCAACAAACGCTGAAACTACAATTAAATTAAAAGACCACAAGCATACTGTGTGTGTGTGTGTGTGTGTGTGTGTGTGTGTGTGTGTGTGTGTTTCGGGGTGAGAGGTTTGGGGGAGCAAAGTGAACAACTGTACAGTTGCTATGGTGATAATGGGTTAGAGAAAACTAGGTGATATATTGAAAGTCAGCAGAGAGAAAGCAAACAGCAGAGAGAAGGAAAGAAAACAAGTAGAGAGTAAATCACTCTGTGGCTTAATGAAATTAAGTGTGTGCACGTTCCTCATGCTTGCACGTGAAAGGCAAAAGCAATACAACTGCGAAGGAAGTCCAGATAGATAGAAAACGAATGAAGAAATGAACACCGTGGAGCAATCTTGATGAAATGTTCCCTCAGCTGAAAGAAAAGACCATACAGGCATGTTTATAGCTGAGTGGATTCTCGGTTATTCTCTCCTGGCTGTGTGACCCCACAACAACCAGTGATGTGAGGCTAGTCCAAACACACACTGCCTGCAGCCTTGACTGAGCAGGCAGCAATCTGACCTGCAGAGGTGAAGGGCAAACACTGCGTATTGCACTCAGTGAAAGGTTTAAAAAGAGTAGTAAGAGCAAGACATAGGCAGAGAGAGCTTTGTATAGCGTAAGCAGCTGAATGAAGGCAGAGAGATACAAAAGTTAAAATTAAGGTTGAAAGTAGAGAGACGGTAAACAAGAAATCGAGGCTGACACACTGATTCTCAGAATTGAAGAGAGAGAAAAGAAAGCAAAGAAAGATGGAGAACAACAGATCTGGAGACAAACAAAGACACGTGGACAGAACAGGTGATGGATGTCAGAGTCGAGGCTCAGCAGTGTGTGTGGGTGTGTGGGTGTGCAGGTGGGTGGCATCAAAGCCGCCAGCCAGCCACCGTGGGCCTCATCAAAACAGGCTCATGTCCACAATGTGGAGACAAACTCTGTCAATTACGCGGAGGGACGACTGACAGCTTCACCTGCCAAACCTGCTGGCATCACCGAGGCTGTGACGGGCGCTTTGCTGACAGAAAGAAAACATCTCTGGGTATTTATTCCTAATTTTCAACAACTTAAATAAACGCTAATACAAGTAATGATGACAATGATTAATGCTGGTTTTGCTTTGAGGCAAGTAGGAACTTTTAGAAGTGGAGAGTCTTCAAACAGCAACCACATTTCTAATATTGTGTACAAATGTTTCACTGACATTTTTTGTGTTTTACAATCGTTTTGAATACATATTTGCAGCTCATTTATGATCAATGTGGTGGCTGTACTTTTGCTCCTTTTAACTGCTGTATTACAGCGAGTATCTTTATTTTGTATCTGTATTTTCTAAATAGTGTGTATTAGCAGAAGGAAAATTATAGCAGCGACAAAAACCAAGAAGAAACAAGACTAATGCTGTGTCTCAAATTGCGTACTTACACTGAATATTTTGAGTGCATAAGTGCGTTCACACTGACAAGTATGGCAAAATCCAGTGTACTATGAGTACCCGGATGGTGTACTCATAACGGTCATAAAGTTGAGTGTGGAACACTGCACACTTCTCAACCTCAACGGACGCCATCTTGGCTACGTAGCAGAAGGGGAGGGACCACAAAAGTATGAAAATGGCGGCCGCAGTTGCAATTGTTACGGCTAAAAGTAAAAGCACGTTCATTTTTTATTCATTTTTAATATAACTGAATTGTAGTCAAGTGAGCAAACAAGCTGGCAGATATTTCGCCGTGTGGCAATCACGGTAAAATGTTGCTGCCTGGTTGAAATCCGCCATTAAAAAGAAGAAGAAGACGCGGTTAAAGGTTGCGATCGTCATTTCCGGTAAGCGCACAACAGCAGTATTCGATTTGAGACGACACTACCCTGTCAAAATTAACGCACTACACAAGAAAGTACATAGTGTACACAGTGTACTGCATGTAAGTGTACAATTTGAGACACAGCATAAGAGTCTACGGCCATGCTAGCAGCTCTGTGATACCAGCGGTGCTTTGAGCTAAATGCTAGCGTCGGCATGCTAACATGCTCACAAAGACAATGCTAACATGCTAACAGTAAGCACAATATGTGTAATGTTTGCCATGTTCACCATCTTTGTTTAGCGTGTTAGCTAACATTTGCTCATTAGCACTGAACACAAAGTACAGCTGAGGTTGATGGGTATTATATTTAGTCATAACCCAAAGTATTGGATGTTATGTTTTTTAGCCTGGACCTAAAAGCAGTCAAAGTCAAAGATCTTCTGGAAGTTTATTCTAATGTGTAATGTTATTCTATGTGTAGCGTTATAACAAAGTGCTGCTTTAACATGTTTAAAGGGAATATCTAGTTTTTAATCTTCAAAAGAATATTAAGTTAAGTCCTCTGATGTCAAACAGACAAATGATCGCTCAACCATAACCCGTCTACACACAAGCACACACTGAGCTATTCAAATACAGACCCTGACAGCCTCGAGTCCGAGTCCCGAGGAGGAGATTGGCTTCACGCGATTAATCGTGTCACTTGTAGGAACTAATCTGTCTTCTGACACTGATAAAAACAATAATGAAGCTGTGACTCAGTAGAAAAGAAAAGAAGACAGAGGACAGAGGGCGGAAGAACTGACACGAGATATATCAACAGCAGAAAACAGCAGCAGGCACAATGAATGTGAGGAATAAGGGCAAGACTCCGGGAAGGAAAAAGGCAGATAATAGAAAAAGCTTGTGAAAAGTCAAAGAAATACTGATTTAAAAACAGCACAATGACCTGCTCATTATCACGTCATCTCCTCTATTATCTCTCAGCTAACGTTTCACACACCAGAGAAGACTCGCAATGACAGCTATGACTGGGTGTGTTGACTTCAGGTTCATCTATGTCCTCACAACCGTGGCTGTAAAGGGAGAAACTGGCACCTGTATTGACTATCCATCACTGATTTAATTAGTGGGATGACACCTCTCTCTCTCTCTCTCTCTCTCTCCACCTGCAGCAGCCTGTCAGTGTTTAATGGGCCATCGCGTTCAGACTATCCCACTGTAGCCTCATTATGCACAAGACAGATTTATAGACTGTAAATCAGGCAGCAAATACAAACAGAGAACTGATATTAAAGGAGGAATGGAACAAGTATTAGCCGTGAGGTTGTTTCATGCACATTAAATGTTGTGCTGTTTTTAAGCTCACTGATGTTACATGAAGTGATGCCATGTGTGTGTGAGTGTGTGTGTGTGTGTGTGTGTGTGTGTGTGTGTGTGTGTGCATGCGTACATGGCCTGCCTTGTTCTCTTGGCAGTAAATGCATGTCTTGTATATCATTCATTTGTTGTGTGTCTCCTCTGATTGCACGCCTTTCTAGTCTTGTTAGTGAATTAAACATCAAAAGGCATTAAGGATATCAAACACGCCACTCACATACATGCAAATATACGCTGCCGCCACACACACACACACACACACACACACACACACACACATATATGCAGACACAAAGGATATGAATGAGCTCATTAGTGAGAAATGTTACACAGGGCAATGTCAGCAATCTCCAAGCGAGCTCAGTGGATTAAGGGATGCAGTGATTTTTGATGATGCTGTATGTACCAGTTAGCTGAGGAGAAGTATTTCTCTCGGGTATTTTAGACAGTGATAAGGTTTGAAATACACAGTATTATGCAACAGTTGCAATCAAACTTAGTATCATAGAGAGAGGACACAGATCCTTTACTTAAGTGAAAGTACTACTGTGGTACAACAATATAAAAAATACTCCATTAAGTAGAAAATCTGCACTCAAATCCTACTTAAGTAAAAGTACAGAAGTATTTTCAGCAAAATGTAATTAAAATATCAAAAGTAAGAGTACTCATTCTGCAGAAAGATGGCTGCTGACATTATCATATGACACAGATTATTAGATTAGATTATACTGGTGCATCAATGCATAATGAACATTTTAACATTGTAGCTGGTCAAGGTGGAGATAGAACTACTTTATATACAGGTAGTTTAGTTCAGTGGTTCCCAACCTAGGGATTCGGCCCCCTGAAGTGGGTCACAAGATAAATCTGAGGGGGTCATGAGATGATTAGCGGGAGAGGAGGAGAGGTTTTCTATTCTTAGCTTTTTCGTGTTATTTAATAAGAATGAGATTTTAATGAGTGATAAGTTTAGAGGGATCATTTCTCTGGTATAGACCTGAAATTTGACAATGGGGGCCTCAAATAGACATTGCCTTTATGTAAAGTCTTTATCGAAAAAGTAACTACTAACTACTGTAAAATAAATGTAGCTGTACAATATAAATATAAAGTAGCTAAAAACAGTTACTTTACCACCACTGACACACACACACACACACACACGGGGTACACAGTGAAATCAAACCGAGCAGACACAGGTGTTGGGCCCTTAATCCCTCCCTGTCGTGATCTAATTAACAACAGAGGAGAGATCCTGTGTTCAGATGCATTCACGCTGCACCTCTGAACACCACGTACCCTTTCATCACAACCCAACTTTCAACATCAAACACAGCATTTAATTAGACTGACTAGGATATGAGGCCTGCTTTTATATGCATGTGTGTGCGAGTGTGAATGTGTGTGGGCCCTCTGTGCTGCAGCTAAGCCTTTGTTGCTGTATTCACACCGAGGCTAAGCGGGAGCTTTCACCCTGTGAAAGTATCATCACTTCCTGGGTGCTCCGCCATCTGACTGGAGGTCTCGGTGGCTGCAGTTGTCAGGCTCCATTAGGAGACACCAGTGGCGATAGCTCCATCCGTACTCAGTGGTAATTGAGCTAAATGGCTGTGAGAGAGGCTGAACTGTTCAGAGGATAGTTGACTTTGTCGAGAGGTAGTGGAGAATCCCACTTAGAGTAACAGGAATCCAGGCTTGCCACTGTGCATATACCAGGCCAGCACTAATGGCTACATACAGGATGCAAACACTTGCATTTTACACATAAAGTGTGTCCTCTTGTATCAGACCTGAGAGATGAACATTATGTTTCAGAAAAACTGAGTAGGCGGCAGTTTTGACACTTATAACGGTTTAATTTGTAAATCACACAGCGTTCTCCTGTTTGTTAATCAGACAGGGAGTAGGTTAAAGCTGCATTATTGAGCATGTTTACGTCTCTGAGCTGCTCTTTGTGTTTGTTTTTCAGTGAATAGTTGAATACAACATTGACTGCATTAAATTATAATGCATCTCCACGTACAATTGTATCTCCAAAATGTCAACTTTTCAGGAGCTAAGAAATCCAGTTTTCAGCTTTGTGCAATGCTTTTTTAATAATAATGATAATCCAATGGGTTTTTAAATGGTTTATCTATCTTAAGAAGTAGGGGGGCTTTTCTTACCCCATAAAGGAACACTTAATGCTTTAGTTTATCTGAAAAAAGAATCTAATTTATAGTTAGATATACATATATGGTTTTCATTCAACAAGTCCCCCCAAATCAGACAGCAAAATACATCATTGGTCCATGGCCTCCAGAATGACACATATTATTGTTTTCTGATATGGCAATCGGCAGGAAGACATCGCAGTTTCAAAAATAAAAGCGTTTTCTCATCTTACGCAGTCGTTAGGTTTGGTTAGGTTTAGGCTTACTGCTTCGTTAAGGTTAGGGGAGCTTTGTTGTCATGGTTACAATAATTTCCACGTGGTTAAAGTTAGGAAACGACCACAGTCATGGTTAACAGAAACCAACGTTGACTCTAGAAAACGAACAGGGGTCTCCCGTGTTAAAGTCAGATGTTCCCATCCATCCACTCCGACGTCCTCCATTTGCTAACTTTGTGTTTCTACAATAACATCAGCTGAATTCCTTTTTTGCTCCCGACAGACAAGAGACATTATTTCTACGGCCACTAGAAGGCTTTGTCAGTTGAACATAAACAATTGTCATTTTGGAGCATTTGCTGAAACAACAGATACTTGTTTCCCCTTGGAGGAAAGTCTCTTTTCCCTGGACAGTGACGAAATGTAATATATACATTGTACATGGAGAACTCCTGGTTTCATTATATTACATAATACGGGGGCTGTGCTAGCTTAATGGCTGGAGAAGTTCCATCCCTGGACCGGCAGAATAAATCTGGACAGGGAAAGTTAAAGAGCAGCCTCACATGGTGCCTTTGAGCCAGGCCCTTAACCCCTTAACCCTCATCTGCTGGAGCTGCTCAGTGGCCAATCAGATTAGACTGTGGTTCTACTGGGAAGAAGAGAACATTGCTCTCACAGTGAAATTTTCCTGGATAAATAAAGGTAAAACTATTTAAAACACTGAACCATTTACTGAAGAGATAAGTCTGTAACAAAGGTGCCTGTATGTCTCAGCAATCCTGCAAGGGATCAGTGTCACTCCTGCTTTTTCTCTCTTATCAGAGACTAGAAACATGTCCAATTAGAAAAAACATCACAGTTAGGAATTAACTAAATATAAAAACACCACATTATGCAGAAAAGGGACAAAAGCAGGACGACCTTTAGCGAGCAGGTAGAGCTAAAAATAATGAGGTAAGAAGCAGACATGCAGAGAATAATTGCTGGCTAAGAATATCCGATAAAGTGTTCGTTCTCACTTTTCCTGTTTGCTGCCGACACTTCCATCTCATTTCATAAGTGAATAATTATACACGTTGTTTTACTGTACTCAAAAAATCAGATTTTCACGTGGGCCAGTTTTACAAGGACGCGAGCCAACTATTACCATACTGTCATAAAAGTTTAAGAAAAAGGGGGAAAACAACAAAACTTTTAAGGTCATCTATCACCTGCCTTCCCACAGTGCTTTGCAGCAGTCCCCATTTTACCCCAGTTCCCCCGGTGTGTTTATTAAAGCTTTAACTTGCAAGAGAACCGGACAACTGGCTGTTAACATACCTGCACGTTAATCACTGCGACATCGCCACGGAAACCAAGGAGGACAGGCCCCAGGTGGCCATCGCTCTCTCTCTCTCTCTCTCTCTCTCTCTCTCTCTCTCTCTCTCTCTCTCTCTCTCTCTCACACACACACACACACACACACACACACACACACACACACACACATGGAAGCTATATTTAACCAATGCACAATATAAACACTGAAGACGAGGAGGTGCACTTGCAAAAATACAGCCGTAGCAACATGCATGTGCACACACAGTACTATTTTACATATAGATGACAGGAAACTAAAATAATACGTCCACTAGATTATTTCTGTCACTCAAAGTCATGTGACCTGTTGATTTTGCCCACAGACCAGAGCCGGGAGCAACATCATACACTCTGCTATGACCAAACTAAACGTACTAAACCTCTTGAAGTTAAAACCTTTTGTGAGGACAACATGTGAGCATGTGTGTGTGACTGCCCCTATACTGTAGCGCTGAAACCATCATTAAGCTCCTGATACTTTACACAGGATCTGATAATAATCATCTCTCTGATGAACCCTTCATCTTCTTCTGTGTTGATGAGCAGTACTTATAGGCCGGGTGATGTCAACAAAGAAACAAACCCAGGAAATTGCAGGATGCACATCCAGCCTTATGGGCTACATAAGAGAGATAGATAGCTAAAGCCCATAGCAGCATGGGACGTAATTACACACATGGTAATCCTCAGCGGCCATCTGTGACAATGCTATATTTGGAGGATGTATGGGATGGTATAGCGATGTTGTTTGACTCATTACATTTTGTGTGATCATTATCAGCAGTACAACAGTAAAGCTATACTCACTATATTTAAAATGCCAACACATATCTTGTATTATGACTGTAAAATGTCAACACGATGCCCCAGTGATGTGTCTGTACAGGAGAATATTAAAGGGTATAATTGTGAGAGCACGAGTGAAGCTTAAAGATGAATTGAAATTCATCCTTGGTGTTTGTTTTGACTAAAAAGAAGAAATTAAAGATTTAATTCATTTTCTGCAGTGACTTTGATTGGTGGAATATCTGTAGACGGGTTCATAATATCACTTCATTTCCAACAGCCACATAGGCAGTTCACTAGCCGGGGGCCTGAAGTTGTTAGCCGCTGCTACGTGAGCAATCCCTACATTACCGTGACTCCGTATGATTCTGTGATTCGAATCACTGGGTAACGTACGAAGTGTTGAGGTTACACGATTCTACTCTTGACAGTCTGATTATTTGCCTCAACTGGACCCACAAAAGAGTGACACCTAATGCTAGCTAGACCCCCTCCTCTCTATAGAGAGCCAAAGTCCTGACGTCATGTCCCGGCTAGCCTCTGCTCCACTAGCTTCTGTAACTCAGTGCTATCTCTCATTTCTTTAATTGGTTTTTGCTTTAAAAAAATGAAGCGTGTTCCTGGGGTTTACTGTCCAAACAACATTTTAACTGTAATCTCTGCTGTTTAAAAGCTTCTACACCATTCGGCCCTCTCTGTCCTAAGTAACCGCGACTCGCCCATGGACTCGCTTTGTCTGTCAGTCTGTGATGTTTTACCCGCAATGGTCTAGGTCAGTGGGATTTCGAATTTTCGAGTCTTTTTCACTTTGGTCTCATTTTAACTCACTATAATGGGGGTAAAACTCAAATCTGAGTGTGTGGGAGCTGCCAGAAACTAAGTGGGTTTTAACCGAACACGAACAAAACGTAACATGTAGTCAAAATCCTGATACAGTGGGAATCGGTGCTAATGAGCCAAGTAACTTTGGGAGAGAAAGCTAGTTAGCCTAGCTTGCTAGCGTCCGCTTTCCAAGAGGAATACAAAGTTAACAGTACGATGGCTCCTCACAAATGCTGAATGTTGTAAAGAGACAGACGTCTTAAATCGCTAACGGTCCATAACCAATGACATGTGGGCTTGAGAAAGGAGGGAAACAACATCAACGTCAGCAGGCTGTACAGGGCTATGACGCCCTCCAGTCAGTAGCGCACCACGTCTCCTAGCAACGCTGGCCAACTGCTGCCATGGGAAACCCCCAGAGGCTTGAATCTCACCACAAATGTAATGTCCAGAAACGGTTTTATCCTCTTTTGAAAAATGGAACAGTCTGCACAATAGCTGTAGCATCATTATATTTCATATTTCCTTACACGTGACGTGAGGAGAATTCAAATTTCAGCTCGACTTTAAAGGTGTGTGTGTGTGTCATCTAAATATGTAAACAGATATTCTGGTGTCCTCTGTCCTTCTGCTAGATGCCTCTGTGTGTGTGTGTGTGTTTGTGTGTGATGTGTCCTAAACCCTCTGACATTCAGACTGTGTGTGTGTGTGTGTGTGTGTGTGTGTCTATCTTGCAAGCGTGGATTATGGCAGATGCCCTGTAGCTGGCAGAATGACCACTTTGGCCCCTGATGTTTCTGTCCAGCGCCCAAACAGCAGACGATTACCACTGTGCCACTTGATTGTGCGTGTGTGTGTGTGTGTGTGTGTGGATGCAAACGTGTGTTCCTCTCTATTTACGTCTCTGCAATTACATAAGCAACACACAGCTGCTCTCCGTCTCTTTGTCTTTCTTTCAGTAAAAGTGCTGAATGTGCAGCTTTCCTCCTGCCACCGGCCCGAGCTACACCCAGTTTACAAATTCACCTCCTCCATCCAGCTAAAGGCCGCCCGCTGCAGTACTTGTTGACAGAAAGCTTTCAGATCATCTAAGAGTTACGCAGCATTAGGATGAAGCCAAAAGATCAACAGCTGGCCTGTCAGAGGGCTGCTAATCCACAAGGTGTTAGTGATATGGGAACATCATCGTATGGCTTATCCATACGTACTATACTCTCATGATTAGACAGAGGGACATATCACTGATCACATGAGATGTGTGGGTCTTAGATAAGATGAACCTCTGACCTACAGCTGTACAATTCACCAGAGATAAACATATATTGCTTCAGGGGAGGCAATACTGAAGCTTTACAGTAATTGCACTTTTAATCCTCCTGCATCAAGTGTGTCCGTTACTGTACATGTGACCGGTCACAGTCATTAATGTAAATGCGCATACACGTACACAATGAGAAGATGTTGTTTTTAGTTAACAGTGTTGTTTTTAAACCAGAGTATAAATGAGTACAGAATCTGTGCTGACTTGTCCTTAGGGCTCTAGCTCTAAACCAAAGTAATTATTATGATTTTATTAATTATTTGCCTTTCTAAGTAAGGACTACAATGAAACTAAGACAGTAAGAGTGTAAACAAGGCTTTTCTCAAACACTGCACTGAACAAAAATGGAAATGTTACAGTGCAAGTGTGCCACAAAATGACTTGTAAGTAAAGTAAAAATAATAATACTGTGGGAAATCTTATTCACCAAATGTAGTATAATATTGATGTATAATGGTGAATCAGTATTGAATCATTGCAGGGTAAGGTCAGAGAGGTCAAATAAGTCATAATCAATATTACAGTATTATGTATAAGTCAGTCAAAGTCAATCATATTGATAATGGTTAGGTTGTCAGGTAAAGTCAGGTTCAGTCAGGTTCAGTTAAAATCATGATGTAGTCATGTGTTGTTGGATGTGGGCACAATCACAGAAGTCTTGTATTCTTAATTAAGTGCAGCAGCTGACAGTGGGAGGTTAGAGTGTATCAGACAAAGGAGTATTATTCTGAGGACAGTGGGAAAGAGTCCTTGAGTGGAAACAAGCAGTTCCTCAGTTGGTACACTTATCTACTGATCAGGGAGGTGGCCAAGGAACAGGAAGATCTTCAGTGGACACAATTATTCATTGACCAAAGAGTAATATGCAAAAACTGTGGTGTCTGGCTCAAAACAGGTTGGAAACATCACAGAAATTAGGCCAAGGTCAGCAGGTGGTTATACAACTTTGGGCCCACAGAAGGAGGGGTGAAATTGGCTATAAAAGAAGATGTTACAGTTACTTCATGGACTGACTGAGGTTTGTGTGTGCTTGTATGCTTGACTGTTGGTTGCTCCATGAACTAACTCGGGTTTGCTGTACTTGTTGATTTGTCGGTAAACTCTATTCATGTTTGAACTCTTTTGACTGAGTTGAATTATTTTTGAGTATTGAAGTGTACTTATAGTGTGGTGAAAATCCTGAAGACATCTGGCCCATCTTTGGGATTTTTTCTACCACAATACAACAGTGTAGAAATACTCTGTTACTAGTAAAAGTCCTGTACTCAAAATCTTACTTAAGTAAAGGTACAAAAGTATTAGCATCAAAAGTAAAAGCACTTTATATGCAAAATGGCCCATTTCAGAATGATATATATTATATTATTGGATTATAATTATCAGTGCATTAATGTGTGAGCATCACTAATGTTCCAGCTGGTAACTATTCATATACTGCCGGGTAGCTTAGTCTACAATATTACATCATAATTTATTAGCTGGTTATATTAGTGGAGTGAGTTTTTCTGAAAAGTTGAAGTATAAAGTAAAGTACAAGCAGCTCAGAATTGAATTTCATTCGTTTGATTTTGATTTGATTTTCAGTCATCTCTGCTTTTCTATTTTTTTTCTCAAATTAAAGCCATAAAACACTTCCTGCACAGAGGTTTCAGTGACTCATGAAAGCCGTTTCCTGGTAGGCTTTTAATTTGAAACATATGCAGGAAGTCTGGAGTTTCACTGAAAACATAAATGAGGAGCGTCAGGAAATAATACCTGAGCAAAGTCAGTGAACCAATTGTAACGTGACAATCGATTAACCGGCATGATTCAGCAACTATTTTAATAGTCGTTTAATCGTTTGAGTCATTTTTTGAAGCAAAAATGCAAAACATTTGATGATTTCAGCTTCTCAAATGTGAGAATTTACTGATTTTATTGCCTAAAATTCTAGTAAATTAAATATCTTTGTGTTTTGAACTGTTGGTCAAAGAAAACAAGACACATGAAGATGTCATCTTGTACTCTAGGAAATTGTGATGGGCACTTTTCACTATAGATTTTGATCTTTTATAGACCAAAAAATGAATCAATGATGAAAATAATCGTTAGTTGCAGCCCTACATGACTTGTTTGTTGTACTGATGGGATTATTGCTGTGGATTGTGCTTTATGTTGAATTTACCATGTGAGCCATTATAGTGTAGTTAATTCAGCGCCCCTCAATGTTGTTTTTTCATGATATTTTTTGAACACCGGCTTTTATTTGAGAATTTACGGCAGCACAAATATGTAATCTCCCAGAGAGAACACCTGTTTCTGCTCACGATGACATGCATAAGCTGTATTTACTTTATGTAAACATCAGTTCATGCAATGACAGTAAAACTCATAATCACAATATAGTCTACAGTATAATAATATCATCAATTTTCCATTATAATGCAGCCCTACTCTGCCCTGACCTTTTATCTCCAACAGCTTAATGTATTTTATAATAGGCTAAAATCCAGTACAGATGTATGTTTCTCTGCCTCTTGTCAAATTTCCATTAACGATATGAACTCACAGGAATGCACAGTCTCACAACCATCTTATGGGATGAATGAAGTGATAACCTTTAGATGATAAAAAATAATGAGGACACAAAAATGTAGCAGAAATACATAACCTTACATAAGAGACGTAATCAACCCACTCGTGACACAAATGTCCAATTACACAAAGCACGAATATTTCACACATCATTTTTTATATTCCGTGGCTGAACTGATCGATCATTTGATAAGGTGGTGGCAGCGACGCCTGCGCTGACTTGATTGCGTTGAAGACATTTAGAGAATATTAGAGGTTTGGGGGTTTGGGCTGATCTATTCTTGTCAGGGTGGGCGTCTCAGACAGGGCTGACTAATGATCCGACGGGCTCGGCCACAGCAGGAGGGATCAGTGACAGCTTAATGAGGCCACGGGGCTTCTGTGCTTACAGAGACAGAGGGAGAGGGGAGGAGGACGGTGTGGTGGGAGACACAGAGAGGAAACGGGAAGGTAAAACGAGCAGAGAGATGTGCTGTGAAGCCAGACGAGAGGAAAGGGTGTAAGAAATGAAAGCCATGGAGTAAGGGAGAAGAACAGAGAAAGGAGAGAGGTAAATGAGGGAGTAGGGAGCACGAAGTTAAAATGAATATATGGTGGAAGGTGTCCCACTGATGTCCTCCCACTCCTGACACGCCTGGGATTCACTCTGTGTGTGTGTGTGTGGAGCATCCCTAAACTGTTCGGTGTGTTGCAGGAGTGTTTTTTTTTGCCTAGCTCCTATTTATCCTCCTCCTCCTCCTCCTCCTCCTCCTCCTCTTCCTGTGTTGGTGTGAGATGAGTCACTCCCAGTAACGTTTAGGAAGGGCCGTCCCTCCTGTCGCCGCTGCTGGAGATGGGAGCACTACGGGGTGCGAGGCAGTTAGGCCTGCATCAGCACGTTCACACCAAGAGGCAGTCAGAGGGAAGCTGGCAACCAACGGAGCAAGAGGGAATAGGATTGACATTGTGAGGCTGTGATGGAAACATTAAATGGATCATATTTTTATTTTAGCTCATTACCTGAAAATCACATTTATTTTACTGCCAACCATCTTCTATAGAACAGCGCTTCCCAACCCGGGGGTCAGGACCCTTCATGGGGTCA
Source organism: Macquaria ambigua (assembly GCA_008360985.2). Lineage (NCBI taxonomy): Eukaryota > Metazoa > Chordata > Actinopteri > Centrarchiformes > Percichthyidae > Macquaria > Macquaria ambigua. The sequence continues at coordinate 181,906 of VMKM01000639.1, read as the reverse complement.
CAAGATAATTAAAGTATCAGAAACTTTCTCAACTTTTATCTGGATATTTTTAGGCTACAAGACAAAAAGTCTCAGAAGGAAAAATCACTTTTTGGTTGAACTGCTCATCATTTTGCTCCACACTATGGCCACTATCACTATGGTGATGTGAGGTACTTATTGCCTCATTTTGGGGTCACGAGCCATCACTGGTTTTGATTTTTCTGAACTCCTTATTTCCAGATGGCCACTGGTTTCCATTAATTTCAGTATATCTATAAAATCAACTTTTCAGTAACTTGAAATATAAAATATAATTGCAAGAATGTGAAGCTGACACATATTTAACACTTATGTTAAAGTTTGATTTCTTGTTTCCCTGATACTGTGTGATTTTAAATAGCTAAGAAAGATAAAGAAGCCAATCTCGATGTGGTAAAAACGATCTTTGCTGCATGACAAAAAATAAAAGCAACAAACAGTTTGATGGATTAACAAACTAATGCAAGTTTCAAGTCTCTGCAATATGATCTTCATATTGTAGATAAACTAATGCTAACCATGGAGTTAGTCTAAGCTGGTATATTAATATATATAAGAACCAGAAATTAATCAGGAGACAGGAAGAGAAAGAGATATGTGGACCTGTTTCATCTTCTTGGAGTATTTCCCTCTGTTCTCACATTTTGAGCACATAATTTCTGTAGAGGAAAAAAAAAGGAGCACAGTAGAACAGCACAGGTCATGTAAATGTGGTCGTCTCAGTTATTTTTTTTCTCTAAAATGGTGCAAGTCAGTAAGTCTGCGTATGGCAGATGTGTCACTGTGCTCTACCTGAGACTACAAAGTAGGACGCCGATAGTGGCCGTTCTCAGGGGAGACAATCTTCAGTCATACAACCCCCTCCCCCCCCAAAAAAACACCCAAATATCCCCCGGCAAAATACTGAAGGTGCACACAAAGGAGAGTTACAGCACAAACAGAGGCACACACACACAAACACATACCACTAAATACCTAAATACACCCAGGGGACTCAGCCATAGGCCATGAGGCATTTGCGTAAATAGAGCATTACGTAACCTTCAATTGCTTGATGAGCCAGGGAGTGAGGACAGGAGGGAGGAAGAAGGGTGAGGAAGGAAGACAGGAGGGGAGGAAAGACCTGTGAGGTGACATCCCCAGTGGAGCGGCACAAACCGCTGTGGCTTTGTTAGAGAGACAGAGGCAGACAGAGACCTCAGCATGGCATCTCACCCCTGGCACCTCCTGGAGAAAATTGATTGCGCTGTTTCGGCTGTAGACTCAGCTGAGAAACTCTGCTTTTCTATTTGTTCGTGATACAGCGAGACTGTCCGCACAGGGAAAATGACAGCATCGGCCATTTGTTCAAATGCTTAAAACCACCTATGTTTACATTTGCAAGGGCCTCTTGTGGCCATAAGAACTGTGACTTTTGTCTTTCATGAGCAAAGGCGGCAGGACTGTAGAGTGGTTATAGCACAGGAAAACCATCAGATGCATGGAGGCAACAGTTTTCAGTGAAAAGGCTCTGATAAACCCACTGTGTGCTACCTGTCCAGCACCAAGCGACAGACAGACACAGTTAGCGATTTCGCAGCTACATTTTCCAGATATTTCCCTCAGGAGTTGGTGGAGACCAAAATGGAGAAAATTTAGAGTGAATATTAGACTTACATTCATCAGGTGGCCAGAGACACAACTCCAAATGAAAGCTAATGTTGCTCCGTCTCTGTTGGATGTGTTAAAAAGCTACAGTTTGCTAACAAGTTGGGAATGTTGTCTTTACAGCTTGTTTCTGCTGCCCCTAAGTGACTAAAAAAATCAGTCATTGCAGGTGTAATCATAGTGGTGGCAGATCAGAAACCGCTCATATGAATAATTTATGCAGTGGTAACTTGTAACAGTTTGTAGGGCACTGACGAACAATGTCGCACTGACTGACGACTGGGGCGTCAGATCAGAAAACGCACACATGGGTCGTTTTGGAAGGCATGACGGTTCATTCCTGACCTTGGAAACAGCATTTGACAAAACAATCTCAACTCAAAGGCTAACTTACTCGCTTGTTCTGGAAATTTTGACCGTATCACACGTGTCGATGGGCATGAAGTTGAAAGCTCCACAGCGGGCACGTAAGTGGACCTTGAGTTGAGATTGCTTAGTCAAATGCGGCCTCCAAGGTCAAAACTGAACTGTCAACTTTTCAGTCAACATGGATGAGAAGTTCCACAGTGGAGATTTTGAACGTCTACAGTGCAGACGAGGATGCAACGTTCTGAAATGCGACTAGATGAGACGGTGTATCGTTTCCATAGCAACGACTCTCTGTACTAATTTGTAGCGTCTTAAAACATGAATGAGGATAGTGATAGTGAGTCACTTGCTACAGTTGAATTTCTGGTATTGATGAAACGGCGAAAACATAAAAAAAAACAAGAGGGTCGAGATGACCGGCTGACTTTGCTACGAGCTGATTGGCTGTTGAAACAGGTGACGTGCCTTTACGTTCTAAAACCAGCCGCTGGCGACTTGACAAGCTGAGTCGCAGGCGGCGCCATCAGCCGGCGCCATCAGCCGGCTTGAGTCGAGCTGAGACGGGCCAGTCCACACTGCTGCAACTTTTCCCTGATTTTCTAAAATGGTTTTGTTTTTTAATCTTAGATCTGAACTGGCCTTAAAGAAACTCATCTGCCGTCTCTCTAGTGTTTTTATTTCTAATTGGCCTTAGCAGTTTTAGTCACGCTTCACACTTTGCTGTAAGACATTTCCTCTCAGCATCTATTTAGGAGCAGAAACAAGTGGCGGGCATGCTGGGAGGAGTTGGTCAAGGTGAATGATGCATCACTGAGCAAAAAGCCTTTTTACAGTAAACAAGTCAACAGGTTGTGACTCACTTTCACAGGAGCAAAAGCTGGTGCGTGACTCCTCTCAGATCATCATTCTCGGTGGAAAGGAAACGTGTGCTTTTGGACTGAAATGGCGCAAAAAGCTGCTACATCCCCTCCCTCCCTCCCCATCTCTCCTGTGGTCCCTCCCCGGTGGTGACATTCATCACGAGCTGCCTCCGCCTCCAGTCTGAGGAATAGGTCAGCTCCCTGGCTGCCGTCTGCCCAGCAAACACACACTGTTTACCAGCCTGTCTGCGATTACACACACACACACACACACGCATACACGAATGCAGGGGTAGGCATGAGTAGATGCAGAGTCTCATACGCACACACCTGGCATACTGTATTGTAGGTCTATAAATTATTCATAAAACTCTCATCTGATAAATTCAATTGCATGACTTGATTATCCTGAAGTGCTAAATAACACTATATTTATGACTGGGCCTCAGTCGAGCGTTTTTTCCATTCCTTAAATGGTATTTCAGGTTGAAATAATGTTTTTATTTTTAGTCTCATATTGTATGTCTCATTATGAGTTCACCAGCAAGCAACATAGCTGTTTTTCTTTCTGACTTTTACTCTTCTTAAATGCATACAACAATACAGTATATAAGTGAAAATAATACTTCTAGTTTTTCATGATTTGTAACAGTCTACTAAATGTGTTAGTTTCCACCAACTACTGAGGGAACTATCTGGCTCTTTAGCTGCTAAATGCTCCACTATGTTCACCAGCTAGTCGCTAACTCCGTCTGCCTGCTGTTTGGTGCTGAGCAGGTAGTGTACAGTGGGATTTTTGAGCTTTTTGCTGAAAACAACCCTGAAGGGAGCGGTGAGAGTGAACCAAAACAATAAAGTCACGGGCCAGAAAAACAAAACAATACGCTTAAAGACGCTAAAATGCTCTGTTGAGATATTGATACAAGCAGCTTTAAATTTCTGTTATATTTTCTGTCTTGTGCTGGACAGACAGACAGAAATGTTCAGTGAACAGAGAAGCGCTCGGTGTGGACTGCAAGAGAATGCAAACACTTCTGTTTCCAGACTCTTGTTTGCTCCTGCTGACCAAATACTTTTCACACACACACACACACACACACACACACACACACCACGGGCTGAAGGCAGAGAGAGATTAAGACAGGACACACCTGCACTCTGTGTGTGTGTGTGTGCGTGTTGTTGACAAATGCGTTTATGACAGCAAAGCAAGTCTTATGTCCCTGGTCAGTCTTTGCTGTTGCATTTGTGATGACTGAACGACAATGAAAGCAATCTGCAGAAGTTGCAGGAAAGAAGTGATGAACTTGAAGAAAATATGAAGAATGAGGGCAAAGGGAAGGAAACAAGGGAGGGAGGAATGATCACCTTGACTCAAATGCAATACATTTTTTGTAAACATTACATATTTTTCAGGTTTTATACAGGTTTTTTATAGATACTTGACCTATTCGTACGGGCTCTGGTACAGCGCCCAGTCTGTTTTCATTATTACTAAATTAAACCTAAATCCAGACTTAATCTTCTCATTTATTAGTGAGTCAGGCAACAAAATGAACCTTGATATCATTTTGGGATTTGTTAAATGCCAAAGAGCAAGAGACACGGCCATTGCAGTGGCATTTAAATAAGAAGTGAATACATGATTATACTAAATCCACCTCTGTTATCCATAATCTCCATGCACTCAGAGGCATTGTTATGCACATTAATCATCAACGACAAAACCCAATTTGAGCTTTATGAAATTATGCTCAGGAGTGAGGGTGCTGTTCACGCGCAGCCATTAAGTTCTTAAATCAGGTTAGGCTCTGTGGTGCACTTCCTCATCTCAAACACCTCCCAACAGGCCACTCAGAGTCTTCTGCCTGCTGAGAGCGCAGGTTTTATGACTATTCATCTTCTACACTTCACCTCAGTGGGGAGCAGGATCTAGCACCATCATTAGTCTGTCTGCACTAAATGAGCCTCCCTTCATTCAGCAATCACATCCAGCGATGAGTGCTTGTGTGTCTGGAATCATTAAAGACAAAGCAAGCGTCTGAGACGTGAAACACAGAGACAAAAGATTCTGTTGTCTCGCAGTTCAACACCTTTCATTCAGCTTAGTGGACTCGTTTATCTGGCGGAAGGAGCGCAGACTGGCAACGGTCCTGGATGTAATCGGGACATGTGGTATCACGGCACATAAAGTAATCAATTATTCATAAATAATGTCAGCGCTCCGATTGGTACCAGCCGCTTACAAAGTTTCCAAAAAGTGTGATCCAAACAAAACGGACCGAGTTTTTGAGGTAAACAGAGGAAGTTCAACTTAAAAGAGATCAAACTGGGTTAGCGTGAGGAGTACAATGGGTCGGCCCAGGAGAGGCAAACATGTCAGGGAGGCTAAACTCCTCGAGAGTCCACCTTTCTAAAGAACTCCTCTCTTCAGTAACACTGCAGCCACAAAAACTGGCTCAGACTGACGTTTCTGGGGCAGCTATCTGTTTGTGTGTGACTGTGTGTGTGTGTGTGTGCGGCAGTGAATGTACCTGACTGAGGGATGCACCTAAAACAGAAACACATTACAAGATTCTGTCAAAAACCAACTGACTTGAAAAGTAATGCAACATGATTATTAATAATGTCCATTAGTTTTGTCTTAATTGATTTGAAGGCCAGCATTCTTTTAAGCACTTTTCCCTGTGTATATATTCTAAGCAGGGATCCTGAGGCGTCCCCAGGCCAGACCCAGAACCGTCTGGAGGGATTTCATACCCCATCTGGCCTGGGGTCTCCTCCAAATCGGAAATGCCCAGAATACCTCTGCAGTGAGGCGTCCAGAAGGTATCCCAATCAGATGCCCAAACCACTCAACTGAATCCTTTCAACATGAACACAAAGAGTGGTTCTACTGCGAGCTCCTTCCTGAGGTCTGAATTCCTGACCCGGCCCCTTAAGGGTGAGCCCAGACACCCTGCGATCCGCAATCTCATTCTTTCGGCAGCTATCCAAAGCCCATGACCACAGTTGAGGGTTGAAACACACAGTATATATGAAGCTTTCAGGTTCAGCTACCTCCGCTACACCCAGATTGCTGCCAATGCCGAATCAATCCGCCTATCAATCTCACCCTCAACCAGAAATTTACCAACTGACCGACCTAATATTGCTCACAGAAACATGTTCCACCTCATCTCTTCTTCGTTTTACATCTTCAAACAGAACAAGTCAATATGCAACATAATAAGAAGTAAAGCTTAAACATGCGATAACTGATTTTTTTGGCCACTTGGGGGCAGCGGAAACAAATTTTGAACACAACACTGACATATCGTCACCTTTTCAGTTGATATGATGAACCTGTTAGCATACAGTTGTTTATTTGTTTATATCAGTACTCCTTATCGGCAGAAAACCGCATTTGACGCATCGAAAACGTTGGATTGGTGCAAGCCTAAAATGATCTTGTATTGACTTTTGATCACACTGCCCAGTTCCACACTGTAGGAATGTTTTAATCTATATTTAGTCAAAACAGACAATCTCAGTCTCAGTTTTAATGTCAGAATATGAGTGACACAAGCTATGAAGCTATGAATAGATGTGCGACAACAATGAAGTCTCTTCGCTGTCTGATTCTGCACCAGAGAAGAAGAGAAGAAGAAAGAGAGAGGACCAAATAATGTTCTGAAGGACCAAATGCTCCTGAAAATGTGAGGAGAGGGAGCAGATGCACTTGGCAAAGAGAAGGGCAGGTCGCCCACACACAAACACACACACACACCATACGGCCCGGCAGGGGGTAAACACACATGCAGAACTTGGAGAACACACCAACACTGGCAGCCGCAGTGTAACTCACACGAGTACATGGATACAAGGGTGATCATGCACTGTAGTGATACACATTATCATCATTACACACTCTTTACAGTAACTGTCAGTGAGTCTGTGTGTGTGTGTGTGTGTGTGTGTGTGTGCGCGCAGACTTTAAGGCCACTCACAAGCCAATTGGTCTCTTCGTGAGGCTCATCTCGCAGGCTAAGCTAATTATGCTGCATCTCCATTGTGCCCTGATTACCGCTCCTCCTCTTGCTCATCACGGCCCGGCAGGGATTGGCCTTTTGACACATGCAACATACTACAAACCACATTCTCCTCCTCCTCCTCCTCCTCCTCCTCTTCTCTCCTCTGATGCATCTTCCCCCCTTTTCTCCTCCATCTTCCCTGGAGGCAGAAAGCCCTCCAGCTCCCAGACTTCCTTCTTTGCTCTACTTTTTCTACTTCCTCCGGGTTCATGCGAGGAGAAGTGACAATGTTGTAGATGTTCCCCTCCCACTCTCCCATTTTCCCATCTTTGCTTGACCCCCATGTGCTAGTTCTTACTTCACATTACTTACCACCCCTCCTCAAATGTTCCCTCTCCTCTGACCACTCTCTCCTCTCATTTCCATCCTCATTATCCACTCCTCCTCCTACTTTCCGTGCTTCTTTTAAAGACCAGGACTTGTGCAGCAGCTCTCTGTTCTTTTCCCCAAAAGAAGATTCACTAAAGTCTCCTTAATTTAATAAAACTTTGATGAGAGCTCAATGCCCACACTCATATTCCCAGCCTGCCTCTGGCTTGATGTCTCAATTTCTCTCTGCTAAGTCCTTCTACTTGTTCTCATCGTCTTTACCCACCTTTACATTTCTTTCTTTTTCTGCAAGCCTTTCTTTTGTAGACAGACTTCCTTCCCCTCTGAAAATGTCAGAAGTTTCAGCGCACTTCGATGTCCCCTTATTAAAAGGAGAAAATGAATTCTCATCCACACATGACCTACTCCCATTTACATACACATAATTGGCACGCGGGGGCATGTTGATAAGCAAGATGAATGGCTCCATCTGTGGTGAAATTGTATCTATGTTTATCTTCAAGATGATCAAGCCTTAATTACCTTCCATAACAAATGCATTGGTTACACTAGGCTGGAAAAACTGTGAGGCTAATAAGAGAGCCAACTGTGCAGGGGAAGTGTTTCTCCATTAGCTCTTTGACTCTTTAACCTAAACAAGATTGAAAACCAAGCGTCCCGTGTGTAACATACCGGCTGTGTGGGCTGAAATGAGCAATGTCCACTGATTTTATGTCGCTTTTTGCTGCGCTCATAATTTTTCACAATATTTTAACTTTATTAGCGCTGGAACAGTCTGACCCAAGAGTTACGCTGAAACTCTCTAGTAAATCTTCTCTATCTTCTTAATTGCTTCGCGCTCGTTTCGTCCTCCTGGCCTCCCCCTCCTGTCCAGGTCTGTGGGGTTTATTTAGGCAGAAGGCTTCTGTCATTGTCAGCCTGCGAGGGGATTTTAATGAGCCGAGCTGTTAATAAGCAAAAGGAAGATCCACTCATCACGCATGCTGTGGAGCACGCACAAATACACACTAGATATCAACACACGCAGTGGTATTACATAATCACACTGTTAAACATGTTTTCCTCAGGAAGGAGGTCGTTGGTGTTGTTTCATGCAGCTGTTGGGGCCGTATTTCCTGTTTCATCTAGCCGAACTTAAGTGTGTTGGTACGGAGAGAACAAAAAGTTTGCTTTGAAGTAACAGTGCAGCTTCAGTGATCAAACTCATCTCAAAGCAAATGGAGGAACAAGATGTGCAATGTGTGTGTAAGAGTGTGGGGAAATACTGCATTTGAGACTCTGCCATGATAAAATAGACAACCTCCTGAGCGGCGAGTAAGGCAGGGCGCCCCACTAGCCGCCATCACTGATGTACTAACTGAACAAGACACATTCCCTGGTACAATTTTATAATTCATCAGTTCAAAGTTAAAGGTCCCCTGTGACGTTTTCTTGTAAACAAACCAAGTTTCTGTTTGCATTCAGTGTCCCTCACCAAAAACGCATTGTGTGTATCTTTGAGGTCTAACAAACATGTTGAATGCATTTCCTTCCTCTAAGGATAAACGGATATAGATAATGGACAGATGGATGGATTGTTAATCAAATAAAACAAGCAATTCTGCCTAAAGGTGAGTATTATAACCCACTACAGACAAAAACATCCCCAGCTGTGAAAGGCAAATTGCTGGTTTATTGGCCCTTTTAAATTGTGCCCCACCCACTGCTGTGCAGGGCCGGCGCTGCTGTAACAGAGGCGGGCATTTGCAGGAGTCAGCTGGTGGCTGCGCTACGGCACAGATGCCCCACTGTGTGTGTTTTGTTAAGGTGGCCATTTTCAGACACAAGTAGAGCTGGATGACAGATAATAAGGGCAGAGAGACCTGAGGCGAGGAGAAGCCGAGTGTGAGTGAGAGCCGACAGAGTGTTTCCCTTTCTCTCTGCAGCCCGGGGACAGCCGTGCAAACAGTGTTCTTCACACGCCAGCATTTAGACGTGCTGCATTTAGGCAACGTGTGATGTTTTCATTTGCACACCCTATAAGCAGCACTAAAAAGAGACCGTCTGACACCAAGTGGATTACATCTCCGTGCACTCACACTCGAGCACAGGAAGAGGTGTAAACAAAAACACAATAATAACGAGATGTATTTACAGTAGAAGGTGAGTTCGACATGGTTCCTGTCTAATTCGCTGTGTGCAAATTGGAATAGTACACTCTTGTTTACATGTTGTTCTCACACAAAAGCAAAAAAGTGAAATCTTCATCAATTTTCTGTTGTTTAATATCCAGATGTGGCAGTAAAGGACCACTTTGCCACTTGGAGTCTTCAGTGTCTCACTGCTCAAATTTCTCATTATTGTTTCCTGCCCTGGGACAGCACGTGGGACAGAGTCTCCAACCAGCCCCAGAATTCATCAGCTAACTAACACACTGGCTTATGTAATCAGGCATGAGACCAATAACTTGCAGATTGCAATTTGATATCTGTGATTAAATCAGCAGCTTATGTAATCGCTCATATTTTCCAGCTGTTCAGACATCTGAGACTTTCAAGCATATTGATTTCTGATAATTAAAGCATGGGTTTTCATGCACTTTACATCTTATGAACATTGCATGTTGTGAATATCTCAGACTTCACTAAAACTCAAGCAGCATTTTCCTTTTTAATCTAAATGACAAAAAGTCAAATTGATACATTTTAAAACCAGATGGAGTAAATTATCCTGTAAATTTGAACTCTCAATCCGTCCGTTAACACTTGCAAAGTATTTTTGCGTCTGTCTTTCTTTTTTTATTGCCATGGCAATAATTCTTGATGAAATATTACTGAATATTTAATGATTTTTGACTGTTTATGCAGCAACTTTAGATGACGGGCTGCAAAACATCTACAAATGTTTAAAAGATTTTTAATACGAATGATTTAGCGTAAAGCGCCCTTCGGACTGGGTTTTTTTCTCTAGGGGAGGTGGGGTGATTTCAACATTACCTGTGCTTGTGCGTATGTGGGTCATTTTTCACCCCCACCCCAATAATAAATGTACCCACAATGAGCTACTGTTCTTCTGTGAACTCGCTGGTCTACCTGTCATTTAAATCATGTCTGGAGCCACTTCCTTGTGTTTTAAAGTGGATCTCTGGAACCAATAAGGCGACAGAAAAGAGTGAAGCCATTAGGAGAGTAAGAGCTCATCAAATGAGCAGCTACAGGCTGGTATTGGTGTGGTATACAGACCACATTATAATTTCACCTCTGCAACAGTGAGTTAACTTACAGAGGAACACAATGAATATTTCATTCCCCACCTCTCCCTGTAACAATCCTGTTAATCCTGTCTAAGTGTTTAAGAGTAAATTAGAGTAAAATCTGAATTAATGCTTTGTTAAATATTTAGATATCAGCGGTAATTATGAACAATCAATAAACAAGATTGTTCATCACCATGAACTTCTGGAAGTTTTACATTTTTCCCCCCTATGTTTTATTATTAGTGTATTTGCTAAACTATTCTTGACATAAAAACGATGAGACTTGATTAATATTATTACTTATCATCATGTATTCATCTGGCAGATGCTTTTGTCCAAAGCAATGTACAAATGAGTTAAATCCACAGTCAAGAAGAGGCTGGTTTCAAATTCCTGACAAACCACAGATGCAGTAATAATTAAATATTTGTAAATTCCGTATGAACTATTTCTCATTATTACCATCACCACGAACTGAAAGAAGGGCTTGTCACTGCTTTTGCACTGTACGATATGTTGCTCAAGCACTTAAAACAGTTTAAAAAGTAAAACTGAATCTGCTCTGAGCCTGACAGTGACACTCGACGACACTGTAAACATCCTCTCACTTTTGAGCAGCAGTCAAACCAATAGTAGTAAAGTTAAAAATGTGTTTGCACGTCATTCCTCTCATTGCGAGTAATCTGTGTGAAATCACCAGAGGCTGCGTCAGTCAGGGACATCTGGTCGGCCCAATGTGAAGTTGATTACAGATTGTGGTGTTTGACTGAGGAGCTGCCTTACATAATCATAACGTCTGTGATCTAAAGAGCAATCTGTTCCTCTGGGTTAATGACACACAGTCAGACGTTGGTCTTTTAAGCTGACCTCTCTGTCTTACATATTGTACAGAGTTATCGTCAAGTTTATTAATTGTCCCCGCCTGCTCTTGTGGCTGCACTCTGCAGCACGTGTTGACGCGCTGAGCGAGGCTTGACTCTAAGCTGTAATCTGCTCTCTCTGCACTTCAGCACTGACATGTGGGGAGGTTTGACATTGTGTAAGCTGTCGCTGTAGCAGGCGTGTTAGCTAGCTCGCCCAGCTGTGGCTGCAGGTTAGAGCTGAGCTGCTGGGAGGCTAATGGCTCGAGACTGGCGGGCTAATGGCGCGAGACGCAACTGAAGTGTAGCCTGCTGTCTGCTACTGTACCAGGCGAGGCTAATGCCACTTTGCTAAGTCACTGATGTATGTGCAGCATGAAACAGTCCTGGAATCACTGATATCTGAGCACATGGAGTTTGACAGTGAAGTGAAGTATTTTAGTCAAGCAAAGAACGGACAATATAAGACCGAATGAGAGAAATAAGAGGACAAATGTCCCCAGAACTGCACTGATGCCCTGTAACTGCACCAGGACAGAGGCTGCAACCTCTGAAGGTAAACCTTTAAAGAAGCATTCAGCAGTCACAGCTGCCAACAGCAGGAAGGAACAAGGGATTTGGCATGTTTCAGCTCACCACTTGTCAATGTGTCAAAGTGATCCAGAAGCATGCAGCAACTCTTTTCATCTGACTCATTGTGCTGCTCTGGCTCTCTCAGCCAGCCTTCCTGTTTTTTTTTCTCTGCACAAATAAGTGGAACATCAACAATAATATGAGCTCCTGTGAGATTTCAGGCGCGTAGTCATGTCATCAAGACCAATTTAATATTCAGTGGAAAGGTGTTCAAGAAAGAGCAGCGGTGAAATATTAGTTATAATTAGTCCACATTAAATGCAGTGAGATAACCTAAGCCAACATTAGCAGCAAGTACAACATGAAAACTATATAAACTATATTTCCTATGATCGGAAACAACAAGAAACTGTCATTATCATCAATTGTTCACATTTTCAACATCTTTAATGTGAGTAGGTTGTGATTTTTCATCGCCTGCTTTCCCGAAGATGATTGTGAACTAGTGCTAATTCCAACAGGCTGCCGTCCTATGAAAACCATGCAACTCCAAAAGGTCAACTTTTCATGAGGTTAGAAAAACAACCCAGTTTTCAGCTTTGTGACGGGACGCCAGTGGGTTTTTTAAATGGTTTATTTAGCTCAAGAAGTTGGAGATGTTTCTCAACTTTGCTTTCACTCAACAGTGACAAAAAACGGTAAAGTATTCCCATTTTCTAATCCCATCAGGAGTTGGCCAATCAAGGTTTATAGATTACATTACATGTACATGAAAAATGAATTATCACATCTTTTCTGAGTAAAAACCTCATATCTCAAAAAAAACAAACAACCTGCTTCGTTCAAAGTCTTTATCAAATAAAGCTTCAAGCATTCATGTTGAAGCGGATTATTAAAAAATTGGAGTTAATCACAGTTTGCTGTTTGATCGCCATTTTCGTCCAGTTTTGTTTTTTAAATAATTTGTCCCGCTCACACACGTGAGGTCAACAGTCCCAGTTATAAATTTGTCTTTTATCTGTTATCTGTACAAACTGATCCAAACTTTGTCCAACTTGATCAGCCATCAAGCCCAAATCATATTTATAATCGGCTCAACAGTCGTAACGTGTTATTTTGCTTCTGACATATAGAGACAAATCATAGATAAACCTTACCTAAATCAGTGGCTCTCTTACACAGTCGCAACAAAAATCGAACATTAAAACCTTCTCAAAAGTAGGATTGATTGCAGAAGTCTTGTGCCAAATTGCATTAGACTGCACAGGTGTTTGTGATATTGTGTCCACCCCCTGTATAATTCTCCCACTCAGAGAAAGTGTCATAGAAAGACACTGTCCCTTTTCAGCACCACACAGCCATATGTGCTGCTGGTTAATTAGTCACCCGCACACACACATACACACACACACACACACACCTATCCTGACACACACATGCTTCTCAGTGTGCTAACTCATCCACGAGCACTTATAATTCAGTTTCGGGAGAACCGGTGTGCTCTCTTCCTAATATCATTTACATGGACAGTCACAGTTTCTCAGACCTGAATCTAATCTCACTGACAAACTGCAGCTGAATTACAGATGACCTCATTTGAATACAGCTAATACTTAACTACTGAACTGGAAACAGTTGAGCTGGTTGGGTTTTTTTTTTTGCAACTAGTTTATTTATTTAAATCATGCCTCCTGTGTTGATGGCAATAAACCGTAATAAGTAATAGGTAATGATCCGTGAAGCTGAGTTTATATAAAGTGACAAACACTGATTTCATCATGAAATGTTTATCTGACTCAATGTGTTTTTTTTTCCTACAATAAGGAAGATAAAGATGAAGCAAGAAGAATTTTTGCAAGATAAAATATTATGAGAGCAAAAAATCACTATAATAAAGTCTTTATTTAAGGGAATAAAGTCAGTAATTTGAGGGCATAAATTCATATTTTGAAGGGGTGATTTATAATTTGAGAGTGGATTACAAATCCTAAGTAATGTTTCAGTAATTTCTTTTCCATTTTCACCTACTGTAGGGGCTACATCGATTTGTGTAGGTACGTAGCTCTTTATTTATCCCCGTGAGGAAATTTCAGTCTCACAGCAGTGGTGATATGTGAGGAACAGAAAAGGAATAATAATAATAAGGAATAGATAAGGGTTACAATAAATACGAATAAAAATACTAAAAGTACTAATAAAATATGTAAGATCTATGGCATGTAACAGTGCAAACAGTGTCCACGTGTATAGGCGATGAGGGGTGACCGTCCAGCTGTGGGCCTCAGAATGAGCAGGAAGACGTCACATCTAAGCAGTGAAGCTGTGTTTTGAGGGATAAACAACGTAGCCACTCAATAATCTTCTTCTTGCAAACTGCTGCTTGCTTTCCTCTCCCTCTCCTCTTCCCAGCGGCATCCTCATTTTCACAGGAGCCAGTGGCTAATGATGCCTCTCACTCTGCTCATCATACCAATTAAGTCAACAGTGTAGGTTTCAGCAGAGTCAGAGTGTCAACAGGCCTGAGCGCTGACGACTGCTGTAATGAGGAGAACAGAGGGGGGGTGGGGGGTGGCTGTAGTAGTTTATGTAGATACTTAACTTGATGAGGGGTTTGTAAGAGTCTCACCTGTACGAGTGTGTCGGTGTGGCTCTCAGTTAAATCAGGGCTGAACGTGTTACTGCACTTCTGACTGAATACAGTATACAGCAGTGGCAGAGATTAAAGAGTAACTTACTGTCAGGCAAAACAGCAGTGTTTCACTCTTTGGTTACAAGTTTTAGGTCTGTTGCACAACACTGAAGGGCAGTGGTGGAAAGTAACTAAGTACATTTACTCAAGTACTGTGCTTAAGTACTTTTGACACACAATACTTGTATTTTAGTTGAGTATTTCCATTTTATGCTACTTTATACTTTAACTTTACTACATTTCAGAGGGAAATATTGTACTTTTTACTCCACTACATTTATTCAACAGTTACTAGTTACTTTTTGGATTAAGGTTTTATGTTAAAAACATGCTTAGTTTATAATGTATGATTAAGATTAAACTTGACAGTACATGGAGTAGTAAAAATCAGCTGCACCTCCACCAGCTGTAACATTTAAGTACTGCTTTCATATTCATACATCAATCATAATGATCCAATAATATAACAACATAACACTGGCGGGGGCAATTCTGCACAGCAATTACTAAATCCCACAAATATGTCAAAAATGTCCAGTAAGGCAAAGACACGTGATAAGTCCAACACATGGAGCGGGATGGAAAAAAACACAGCAATCTAAAATACATGAAACACATGCTAGCGCTCTGCAGTAGTGTTGTTAATGAACAGGGCAAAAGACAGATGGTTGGAAAGAGGATTTGCCAAGGAGAGGAACAGCAATATATCCATGTAAAGCATAATCTCCCCCGGTCACGGCGACCATATCTGTCACTGAAATGAAGTAATATTACAAAAAAGGAGAAAAAGAAGATTTTAAAAGGGCTTGATCTGGTTAAAGATCTAGGCCTATTATGCACATGTAACCTGGCTGTGACGCCCATATTGTTTCTCTATGGATGAGTCACCTTCATTCACTGGTTCCAGAGTGATCCTTGACTGATAATACAGCATTATTTACCACCTACGCCTCACAATGTGCTGAATGAAAAACAGAGAGAGAGAGAGAGAGAGCACTTTTCACTCAAATGCTAATGCGAACATCTCTCTCTCTCTCTTCTCCATGTTTTTCTGTGAGTGGATCAAAGCATCTGCCGGACAGATGACGCCATTCGCGCATCAAGGCTGGCACAAGGGTCACTCACAACCCACAGTGCAAAGGGGCAGAGGGAGTATGTGTGTGTGTGTGTGTGAGTAAGAGAAAAAGTGACAGTGTGTGTGTGTGTGTGTGTGTGTGTGTGTGTCCGAGCCCTGAGCCAGATTCAGAGAGTCTTGCCACCACACTGATTCAGAAGCTGAGGGGAAGAGATGGAGGAGTGTAGATGGAGCGATGGTGAGAGGCAGGGATGGAGTCGCTGTCATTCTCTCTGAGGCCGATTGATCGATTAATTGACTAATCGTTGCACCGCTACATGTGTCGTTTAAAGGATAAGTCTGGTAGCCAAAGCCTGGTGTATCTTATTTTGCCGTAGACCTCCATTGTTGCCCAAAAACTATTAAAAACACGTCAAAGAGCCACACTGTTGCTCTGGACGACATGTTTATTCATTACAATGATGAACATGTGCACCGTAGTATATTTTGAGTCAATCCCACATACATAGACCTGCTGACATTAATACTCAACTACAACAAATATGTATTAATCCACCGCTAAAAAATAGTCCCCTACAAATGCACTATTTACTCCAGTTCGAGTAAAGTTTGCTTCAAATGGCTGTGCCCGGCTGATTCAGGAACATACTTAGCTCTTTTTTAAAAATGTATTTTAAAAGTATAAATTCTTGACCCTATTTGAAAGAATGATGTCGGGCTTTGGGCTGGGAGAAACAGACAGGGTACACTTGTAAAAACGGCAACTTATATTCTATTGCATAAGAAAGGTTTCCAAGTTGTGAAGACTTAAAAATATAAATTATTACAATTTAAAGTAAAAAAAGAAAAAAAGGTTGTTGTGGCAACAAACCGAACCAGCCTCTTCCTTCAATAAAAGTGAATGAGTCCTGATAACTTATAATCTTTATCTGTGATTTATTACAAAGTAAGAAAGCTCAGTTAACTTGTCTTCTTTAGTGGCAGAACCATTTCAGAACTTAAATAATGCACATGTTGACTAAATGTCCAGCTGATCGTTCACTCAACTCATCAAATTAAGTTGCTTAGAAATGTTGCACAGTTCATGTATTGTTTTTGGGTTAAAACTCTGCAGAAATACTTATTTTTTTTACTAACTACTAATAGCCACTAATCAAAATTAAAACAATGCAAAACATGATGACATCAGAAAGTATTGACAGATAGACTATGCACTGTTTGTTCTGGTCTTTTTATGGGATTTACTGACAATAAGAAAAATATATATTAACACCAGCCTTTAAAAGTACTTGTCTTTTAGCTTTAAAGTTATCATTTTCTCGCCTTATAACTGTAGCATTATGCTACATATGCTACATATGCTACATAGTTAGCACTGAGCACCAGCACATATGGTGGTGGCATCACAGGCAAGTTGACTGTTTGGTCTGTAGTTTTTTTGTTTTATGCTGCCTGGAAACTGTTTCAATTGAGAAAAGTGTCAAAAAAATGGACAGATGAAAGGATCATAAGTGCTTTGTTTTATAAAAAAAATAATAAAATAAAATAAAAAAGAGCTGTTTGTATGTGAGATAGTCCCGTATCATCATTTGGAATTCAAAAAGGTCCGTCTCCAAAGGGCTCTTTATTCACTCTGTCCCAAAGCCAGTCGGTAGATAATGGGCACAAAAACAAGCAGACCAAAATTCACAGTGGGCACTTGAAGCCAGCAACGCAGGTGTGTGTGTGTGTGTGTGTGTGTGTGTGTGTGTGTGTGTGTGTGTGTGTGTGTGTGTGTGTGTGTGTGAGAGAGAGAGAGAGAGAGATAAGAGAGGAAGAGAAAGACAGAGAGAAATAGTTAGGCAGGATGATAGACAGATATAGCTGAGGAGATGCATGGCTGAATAACAAGACGGAGTGATACAGAAAATGAACAATGGGTCTTGGAAGGCGAGAGACAAGACTAATGAGTCTTAAAAAAGAAAGCGAGATGAAGAGAAGCCAATACAGAGCGACTGCTTTGATAAAAGTTGATAAAACACGAGGCGCAAAACAAAAGTGCCGTCTTGATTGCCCGGGATGCAACAGCTTCACCAAACTGCATTGACTTTCTATCGTTTTTAAAACACTTTAAAACAACTTCTGATGTTATTTAATGAGGAGAGCTTGAAAATCACAGGGAGGAGGCGCCGAACAAATGGAGTATCATCTTTATAGTTAATCAAATGTGTAAGACAATGGAGTCATTAAAGACAGAGATTGTGATGCTCTTGCTCGTGTAAACATGAAAGGATATTGGTGTGTGTGTGCGTGTCTTAATTGGTTTAGCAAGGGAACATTCATTAGCAAGTTTTTCATTGTGGTGAAGCTGAAGCGCGAGAACACAAGTGTCTAATTGGCTTTTTGTGTTTGCAGTCGTACAGTAGAGATGAAGAAAGTACCACTGATGGGACAGTGCGGGGGCTTATCCTCTGCATATGTGCACAAACATCAGTGCAGTGCCGCGGCTGTGCTTGACCTCCACCTCTTATCTAACCAAGGACAGATCCCGTTCCTTGCCGGAGGAAAGAGGAGACTGAGGTTCAGCTGTTACAGCGGGGTCACACATGCACTCCAAAGAGATAGATACTGCATCCCGAGGGACCACAGAGGTCAGACTCCAACACTGACAAAACACCATCACCCTGCCCCGACAGCATCAGATGGGCTTGGGGATAAAAGAGGAGGCTAATGAGGGACAATGTTATCACGGCCAATGTGTGAAAGCAAACAGTTGCTGATGCAGCGACAGAGAAGTGCTCCACACAAAATACACTGCAGATAGACGGTTGACTTTTACAGGCTGACACAAAAAATCAATATGATGATATATTGCAATACTCCCTCTCATAATATATTATTGATACGCTGGTCTTTTGAGTGTTGTGAAATGGTCAGGCTGAATGGATTTTCTTGCGTTAAGTCTGTTGAGGTGGTGGAGAGAGGAGAAGCAAATGAGAGAGGCACCATCATCTTTCAAGTGTTATGTCTGTGCCAGCTTCAGATTTAAAAAGACTGATGGGACAACCAAACAAAAAAAGTATGTGGTCTATAAGATCTGTTTCATTGAAAAAATGCACACAGGTGACAAAACCAACACGCATGTCCACCTGTATGGAAGCTAATAATGGCTATAGAGTTCCTGTTTGTGAAATGTTATCATCGACTGAGTAATCACTGTTGAAATAGAAACACCACTGAATTTATAAAATTAAACAAATTTTACTTTGAAAAACCGTATGTGTGAATGTAGGTGGTCTGAATTACCCTGTTTGAAATTTCCAGTTGTGCAATTTCAAAAACTTTATGTTACCAGTTACGTTATCAGTTACTTTCAGGTAAGATTGGTTATACCAGTTTCATATCTTGAATTTTAGTGAATTTGACCAAGCCAATTTTTAGATTCAAATTGAGCTTATTGAATTTGAGAAATATTATCTGATCTGAATTTGTGAACCCTAAAAAAATAAATAAAGCTTTTGAAATACCTCAACTGGAAATTGACTAAATAGACAAAATGATAAAAGACAAAGGCTGTGTCCGAAATCATTCACTTATTCAAAATGGCAAACTCACTATATAGTGGACTATGTAGTGAGTAGTGACTGATTTCAGACACAGCCAAAGATTCAGAACGTAAAGTAAGCAGTTGGTTTCAGTTAAACATTCTGTTGCTAGTAGCAACCGCTACTGGCAGAGTTCCATAGCAGTTACAGTTTAACTGATGTTGCTATGGTTTCATCCACCATTTTGTCTGATCTATGACAAAGAAAATATTAACAGCCATCTTTGATCTGCTCCCTAAATGCCCTTGCTGGAGTGTTATCAGACTATTTTATTACAGCTGTTTTGTGATTAGCGAATTGGTAATTTTGTTGGTTTTTTTGCAATCAGTTTAGCTCGACCAAGCTAACTATTATGCTAGCTGTGTGATGCTAATGTTTTGCTAATAGCCTACAACATTTTAAGTAAAGTTACTGTTAGGCTAACTGTTATGTATTGTACTATTTTTAGTTTTACTGACTGTGTGTGTAGCCTGTGTTTTCTAGGTTACCGAGATGTCCCTCCTATGGAAGCTTCATGTTGATCTTTCAATGGTGATATTTCGTTTTTTTTCCTAGCATGAATGACAATGTAACTAACCTGACAGCTAATTTTGTGAATCCAGTTTCCTTATTACTTTACCTATTCATTACAACACATTTGGTCTAACTATTGTTTATGGGATCTTGTAGTTTTCTGATTCGTAATCACTATCACTGTATTTGTTGTTCAAAAGTGTTCACAGTTTCACAATTGCTTCCAGTAAAGGCCGACTGCTGCCTTCAATTTGTATTGGAAGTGTGTTTCACTTGCTGCATAGCGCTACACCTACACACACAGTGAGGGCAGAAGAGTTTTAGTTTCCAGTCGTGCAGGTTGAGAAGACTTGACTTCCTTTGACTCAGAGGTATATGCATCTTTCACAAGATATTTAAACTCTGCTTCTCTGCTTTTAGCTCAGCCTTTTGGCTTTTCTGTCTGTTTGACATATGAATGGTGTTTAAAAAATTCTGCAATTCTTTCACTTTGTTTCTTATCAGTTGTCAAAAAATCTGTGAAACTGAAACTACTTTAAAACTGTGGGATAAATGCTGTAGAATAACATTAATTCCTACTTTTTGGAAACATTTCGCCCTTTTAAGGATGGTTTCTTCTAGATTTACAGATTGCATGCTGTGCTGTCTTGTAATATATCAAACACCACAAAATTATTGTTATTGTGTGTCTTTGTGTGCAGATAGATGCACTCAGGTAATTGGATATTTAGAGAAAAAGCTGAATGGAAGAAAGTGAAAAAAGAAGACATGCATAGAGTATTAACTTACGTCTGTATCAGGACCCTTGTCGGCTCCGGGACAGGAGAAGGTGACGAACTCATGGCACCTTTTGTGAACCACAAAACAGCACACTGACAGAAGAGAGAAAGAAAGAGAGAAGTTTTACAGTAACAATTTATGACACAACATTGTGACCTTGTTCTTAAATGCACATAAAGTGCATTCAACCACCAAATCTGCCTCTTAAGGGATAAAAATATAAACACACAAGACACACAAAGGATGATATCCCTATTCTTTCCTATACGGAAAGAGAAAGGCAGTAAACAAGAGAATGTGCATGTAAATTATCGTCAATCAACCCCCAAGTGATTTTGACAAGCTTCTCTTGTATGAACACACAAACAAATGCAGACACACAAACAGACTCGCATGCGTGTGCGCTCCCACACTCACGCCCACACAAAAAATGTCACTACGAGATATTGTGTGTTCTGCAGCCGCCGGCTCTTTACAGTCTGTTGGGTTGATGCCGATTGCATCATCGTCTCCCACTGAACTGGGATCCGCCTCTACCGACGTGTCACTCAGCGTGACATGGCTGACATGACACCTGACGCTGCTCTCACGTCAGCGACAGTGGCATTTGCATTTGGACGCTACCGCGGATCTGGAGGGAAAAGCAAAAAGCCTGGACATCTGTGACAGCTAAATCACAAGCTGACTCCCTCGCTGACTCTCACACTGCGTACCCAACTGTATCTTTCCCTGCCATTATTTGAAACTCCTCATTCTTTCTTCTTTTTCATTCTCACACAATCTGTCTGCTTCGCTCATTGTCAAGCTGCCGGCTTGTTCATGTGCACTTTTGTGCTCCCCCACCACCGTATTTGTGTGGTTTTTTTGTCTCCAACTCTGCCAGCTAAGTCACACTTGCCAGACAATCTGACGGCCATTGGTTAAACAACAGAAATTCGTTTCCTGAGAAGTCCAAGAAACAGCAGGGGTTTCGACTGTCCATTCAAAAGGCTGTACTCGATCATGATACTCAGTTAATTAGATACATTTCAGACAGAGACAGAGAGCTTCATCATCATCATTAATATGAGCATCTGTATTTTCAGCATAATGATTTATATCCATTATCATAATCCTAATCCAACCCTAATACTCACTACAGCATTTCTCTCTGTGTATGTGTGTCAGAGATGGATATTCCCTTGCCACTGGTGTAGGGCCGAGCTGGTGGCAGCGTACAGTATGAATTCATCTCTTTCAGTAATAAAGAGGAAACGAGGCAGGGGGGAGAGGAGGGGGGATAAAAAGCTCAGCAAAATAGTAGCCAGAAGTGATTTATCCGTGCTGTGAAGTTGTCATCTGTTCCATTTGTCATTTTCATAATGTTCAAATTCAGAGGCAGCAGGCAGCTGTGGCTTTCTAGGACCCGGTCAGTGGAGAATTTTCAGCCATGATGGCGGCCTGGATCTGAGGATGGCAATGTTTGGTCAGTTGGTCCACCTTTTTTTGGTCCAGACTGGAATATCTCAACCACTATTACGTGGATTGCCATGAGATTGTAATCATTTTAGTGATCGCCCGATTTTTCCATCATTTCCAGAATTCAGAATCTCCCAGTTAAACTTGAATGCTCATCATATCAATATTCAATGATCTCATCAACATAGTTCTGAATCAGGTCTTCCTGTATTTGAATCAAGTAGTTCGTAAAAAAAAAAAAAAAAATATGGTGTAAAAATCAGTGGGCTACAGCTGTATTTCAAAAACATTAATTATGCTGAACATTAATATGTTGAAACTCTAAACTGTTTCTGCCTCAGCAGCTAACAAAAAGTGCTTTAAATTGAATCTTTGAATTTTAGTTACATTACTTTCAAATGTTGAAAGCTAAACTTCAATAAGGGATTTGAAAGGATCCGGATTTCATAAGCATTTCTTGCTATTGAACCCCAACCCCGGCCAGCACCATTACATGACATCTCAGGGCCTCTGAGGACTCTGAACAGATGCAAGGTAATATAATAATGTATCTGTGCACTCCTAAAAGCAGCCTTCTTAATGATCTTTCAATTAATTCAAAAAGGTGAGGACAAAAACAGGCCGAGGGAACGAAACCAGTGTTGAAATCACTCTTTATTTCCAAAAAGAGTTTTTAAAAATCAGATTTTCTATCTGTCACTGCTGAGTGTATTAGCAGTTGTTTTGGTTTTGACCTCAGAGCATTTATTCCCACTTCATATCCACCTCCGACTCGCCCCGCAGTCAAACTTTCAATCCTACCAGCCCACGTCCTGCCCACTCTGCTGTCAACAAAATTAAGAAAACATTTGCTTACATGCAAAGGAGGATGAGTTCAAAACAGATGAAATCTGCTGTGTGTATTTTCATCCTCTGTAACACGCAGTTTTACTCAGCAGGATTATTTCTGAGTGCAACCATCAGGTTTCTCTTTTGCTCCCCGCAGCCTACTTACAGTATGTGAATCACGGGCGTAATGACGTCCTCACGCCCTCAGCCACACACCCACTCGTCCATCACAGCCTCTGTTCAGTGCTGATCTCAGACCAGCTTGAGAGTCTGCTGGTGCTGCAGTGTGGAGCTGAGCAGACTTGACTTGACACTGATCTCAGTTCAGAGGTGAAGAAGGGCCTTTAAGCCGTGCATAGTGGAAGGGATAAATCTAGCTTTGGACTGTGTGTGTGTGTGTGTGTGTGTGCGTCAGGCAGGCTTACACAAGACAGAGACAGTGTTTCTCTGTGACTATAATCCCTGGCGTCAACTTTCATGCACACACACACTGATACACACATTAATCTAGAAGCTGTTTTAAGAAAGCAGGAGCCAATATGCTGCAGTGGCTGAAACACAGAGGCACTCTGTGAGCACATGAGATGTTACATGCAACCAGCCAATCAGGAGGAATCCTGTGAAGACACTTCGCACGCCTTACATTTACACCCGCTCGCCACTCTCCTATGATGAGAGAAAAAAAGAAATAGAGGAAGAAACACATACAAGCAGACCTGGAGGAGCACTTAATTAAGAGTCTTGGTGATTTTAATGCCACTATAATAAATCTTTTGTATGACTCAGGCACACGGATCTGACTGGGAAACTCCGTAGTAAGAAGTGTAGTTGTCTCCAGATGGTTTAGTCCTCTCAGGGAGAGCTGTGTGAAGCAGCAGGAGCAGAGGTGACACAGTGACATACTGTATCGTCAGGGATATTATGATTAATTACTAAGGGCTTTGTTTCACCAGCCTAATTGCATAAGCGCAGAGATAAGGGGCTTTGGCATTACAAAGCAGCTTACACAACGCAAACGCTTTCTTGGGAGCGTGT
The DNA here is from genome assembly GCA_008360985.2 of Macquaria ambigua. Taxonomy (NCBI): domain Eukaryota; kingdom Metazoa; phylum Chordata; class Actinopteri; order Centrarchiformes; family Percichthyidae; genus Macquaria; species Macquaria ambigua. Next base: position 157,976 of record VMKM01000639.1, on the reverse strand, counting down.
GAGTGTGTGTGTGGAAGGTGGAAAGCGTATTATACTCTATGTGTATTCATAATTTGAGTGTGTGTCGCTATAGGTGGACATTTTGTGGCACGTTTTCACACTACTATACACTATGGTGGCATTTCTACACCTCCCGTCTCCACTGTTGATCCTTTAAAGTGTGGGTTTAGCTCCGGCTAATCTGGTGAAATTGGTAATCTACCGAGCCACTGTTAATAGAATTATGCCACGCTGTTGCCCAGATGAAAAGCCTGCGACGGAGATAAGGGAGACGGCAGGACACCTGCAGCGCCGGACCAACTCAATACCTTCCAGACACATTCAATTGATCCGGGGGCCCCCAGAGTGCATCCGAACACAAAGAGAGCTGAGGCTTTGATCTGAGATCCACGGGAGGAAAAGAGGGAAGTGTGCGAGAGGACGGAGGAATAGGCGGAGAGGGAGGGAACAGATCCACAGGGGTTTAGGGTTCCTATGACTGTGGAGATGTTTCAGAGGGAGCCAGAAATGTTTTTATCTGCTCAAACAACTACTTAAGTCTTAGCCTAAGACTTAGTCAGGTGACAGCTTTGTCATCTAGCTTTGTCAACAGTGTCTGGAAATTATGCACAAATCATTCGTTGCACCTCTCTTCTTGCCATACACTTTATACAAACACGGACAGACAAGCTTCCTCCCCAGCAGGCTGCTGATAGTGTAAAAAAGCTCTGTTTCTCCCCTTGTTATGGCTCTGTGGTCTTTCTGCAGATTGTTTGTCATTTCAGGCAAGAAAAATGATAGAGTAGGAGAGAGGAGAGGAGAGGAGAGGAGAGGAGACGAGAGGGGTGGAGAGGGTGAGGGAGGTGTATTTTCCTCCCTTGGTTATTTTTAGGCTCCATTCTGGCCAGGGCTGGAACAGTGTGTACTGAACCCCACTGTGGTGGAGAAGTGAGGTAAGACATTTCTTCTTCATCTCTCTACACCTGGCCAACGGACACTATAAATAAACACTGATCCGCGCGTCCATGTGCAAACACAAAGGCATATCTATGGGAAACAGTGAATGGTGAGTGAAAAACTATCCCTGTCACGAGCCTGTGTAAGTGCTGAATGAGAGAGGCGGAACGAGCTGAGAGATAACCACAGAGAGAAGCGTACAATGGGCCAGTAGAAGTACCGCATCCTACACACAGCAGAGAGCAGTACTCCTGCCTGTGTCAAGTTCTCATCAAATTTTGATAGAGTTCAAAGAGAAACTATATCCGTATGTTGTTTACCGTCCTGATCACTTCCATTAGCTTTCTGCGCTCACACTGGGACATACACGATTTAATCCGGACTTAAATCAGCAAACAAGTCCAGTTAGTAGCTTTATTATGTCCATACTGTGAGCAGATATGCTACTTGTGTGTATAACGATGGATCTCTCCACACAATCTAGGTCAGTATCACCATAGAAGCATAAACATTACTTCATACATGTTTTATATCTTTTCCAGAAGTCTCTGACTTCAATAGCGCGACCTCTGAACTCACTGAAGTGAGTGACAGATCTGAGATTCCCGAAGCCCCAGGTCACATGACCCACAACCACCAGCTCTCTCTTGAGACTAGGACTGAGATCGATGAGCCAGTGACTCAATGACAGTTACGACAGCCAGAGAGGAAACAGCATCGGCCTTTCTATGTTATATTTTGTGCAGGATGATGTTTCACTTTATATTTTCCTGGTATTTTTCCTGCATTTCGTGCATAAAGTATAATATTTGAGGGTCTTTTACATGTCCAATATTTTCAATGGAAGCAGACGTACATACCTTACTTCTCTTAAAGAACTCAAAATAATTATGTTTCCATTATTTCCATAACATTATCAGACATGAGGGTTGGGCAATATGATAATACATTCGGTGAGACAGAAATCTGGCCACCACTGTTTTATGGATTTACAGGATTTCTGCATCAATATGATGAAATACCTTTCTTTTTCGGGCATTTATTTTGCTGGATTAGCCAAAAACAGTCAATACCATCTGGTTATTTTATATGTTAACAATTTCTCAATTGAGTTTCCAGAAAATGTATCATATTACAGTACAGATCAATACAATGATACATATACCACGACAGAAAAATGTATGGAACTTTGGCGAAAGTTCAACAAGGACGATGAAATCTTCTGCTTTCCCACGCTGTCGACATCCCTTTCATTCAGAATTCTGACATCACCGTATCTGGCCAATGATCTTTCTGCCCAGAGTTCCTCAAGCCAATCAGTCCTCGGATGCCGTTCTTTAAATATCACTGCGTCTTTCAGACCTACGATCGTGCAACCCACCACCTCCCCATCACCACCTTGTCTCTCGGGATGATCCGGGAGATTCAACTGAGAGGTTTCATCTTCCATCTGTCGGCTTTACTCCACCACCACCAGATGCACCACGTCGATTGGGGGTCTAATCGACAAAGTCTTTCTCTGTTGTTAACCTCAATAAAAGTCGCTATACACTTCCAATTGATCTCTCCTTATTGAAGTCCATTACCAACTCATATAAGACTCTGGGCTCTATTTTTGCAGTGGCACAGGCAGCGCTTTGAAGTTCACTTTGCACATCTGTGTCGTATGTTGGTGCCCAGCGCAGAGCACACGGTGCACAGGTGGGAGGAGAGGTGCAAACAGGTGGGAGGTTCATTCAAATGACTCAATCTGCTGTCCACAAGAGCAAACTAATTACTTAAAGCAAATGTGCAGCAATGACGGAATAATGCTTAAAATGCAAATAAACCATTTAGTTAATCACTCTCCAACCAGTAGATGTGTTTAGTTTTTTAAAGCAGGAATGTAAATCAGTCTGCATTTATCTTTAAATTAATATTAAAATTAAGTTATTCTTACAGTAACTGTTGTGCACAGCCGCTTTAGACTGTGTGAAAAGTTTCTCCTTCAGTTCATTAAATCTCTAAATTCCATTCAGTTTTCTCCAAGCAGGAAAAACCTTGTCCAAGTAAAGGCAGCTTGGTTCACAGGTACAAACTGTTGCAGCACTGTCGCACATTAAGTTGCCCAGTATATCACAATATAAGTCTGTGTCCTTTTCCCACCACCCTTGGGAGATGAAGTACGTGCGATGTATACCTGCAAGCAGTGTTTACCTGCAGAGGGAGGAAATGAACAGAGCTGCAGCTACAACAAAGGCCTGGAAACTCAATTTCAGAACATACATTCAATTATGCATGCCATAGGCGCATAGAGGACAAAGACATACAGTACAGACACACAGAGCTAACAGTGAATGTGTGACCTTGAAAGCAACAATAACGCTGTTCACAAAGACCACTGATGGGCTGAATTACAAGAAAAAAGAAAAGAGAAGAAGAGAGGGGAGGGATCGGAGAAAGAATAGAGCCGAAATGAACAGACAGTCTGTGTGTCTCCTGAAGGGCACACAAAATCAGTCAAACTTCCCTAGAATTCTGTTTGTGTCTAGCAATTATCTTCATCACCACAATATGCTGCCGTATGAATACGCATTAGTGTGTGTGTATTTGATTGTTTGCATATGTGCATATATAAAGAATTATGCAATCTTCTGCATGGGAGCGGGGAATTGCAGAGAACACAGAAGAAAACACCTCAGGGTAGATTCGGCACAGCAGGAATGCTGCTCAGTTTTTAACAATGCAAAACAAAACAATCCTCACCAAGAACTGCTGTGTGTTTATGTACAATTACAGAGGAGAAAATGGGAACCTCATAACATCTGGTTGCTTGAGAGAAGGTGGACTTTCAATGGAGTTCAAGGTGAATTTGGCCTTGTCAGGTTGCGTCACAGAGCATATGTCTGTGTTCAGACACAGACAGTGGAGATGATGGCCCCAGGGCAGATGCTGTTTTTTAAGCTTTTTTTTTGTTTTTGTTTTTTTTTGCATGTTGTGATTTGTTTTTCTCACTTTCCCATCATAGAGACACTAAACAGCCACACAAGAGGCTGTAATACACATCCAAATTGTGCACACTTGGTGTGTTTCCCCATGTTTCTCCTGAGTGGTTCAAGCCAGCACCAATAAAGCTCTGTTTAAAAGCATAAGGATCTAATTTTTAACCATGCTAGCAGCATAGCTCTAGGGACGGTAATATCGGTTGGTCATCCACTTTGGTCCAGACTGAAATATCTCATAAACTAGTGGATGGATTGCCAAGAAATTTTGTGAAGACATTCATGGTCCCCAGAATCCTACTGACTTTGGTGATCCCCTGATTTTCCCTCGAGTGTCGCCATGAGGTTGATATTTGTGGTTCGGTGTAAAATATCTCAACAACTATTGGGTGGATTACCATGAAATTTGGTACAGATATTCATGGCGCCCAACGGATAAAGTCTAATGACTTTGGTGATCCTCTGACTTTTTTTCTAGCGCCACCAGCAGGTCAAAGTTGCCACTTAATCAGTAAAATATCTCAACATCTACTAGATAGATCGGCACAAAATTTGGTACAGACCTTCATGATCCCCCGAGCTTCATCAGGTCAAAATTTAATTTAGTCCAATACATTGATTTACGACCACATACAGTACCTGCAAAACTAATGATATTCCCAGCAGTAGCAGCAGCTAAACTTTGAGTTTAATGTTAATTGGCAAATGTTATCATGCTAACACACTAAACTAAGATGGTAAACAGTATACCTGCTAAACATCAGTATATTATTGTGAGCATGTTAGCGTGCTGACGTTAGCATTTAGCTCGAAGCGCCATTCCGCCTAAGTACAGCCTCACAGAGCTGCTAGCATGGCTCTAGACTCTTAGTCTTGTTTATATAATAAGTCATTATTTTCCAAACTTGCAGCTTCATGTTATTAGCCGCCTTACACCCGTGGAAGACATTAAGTATGCAGAAAAATGGGCATATATACATGCACATGAATACATGCATTATCATGTATAATGCACGCAGACACACACAGACAAACACATGCAGCCCGTACTCACACCGATGAACACACTCTTTGCAGCACTAATAGTGTTTGTATTAAGAAATGGCCACAGGGGGAGTGGATCAATTATTCCAAACTACAGGTGGGAGTGTTTGGCTGCCAGACATCTCTGAGTCACACAGGGGAAATAGTGATACTGCCTCATGAATTAAATATGATCCTGAACAGACGCAGACCCACACAAATACAAAGGTTTAAGCATACACATACATGCATGTGAATACATGTTGATGCTCCTGAGCGCACACATTTTCTGACGTGTATTTGCACCCACAGACATATGCCCACATAAACGCACACAGACGCTCATTTTAACACGCAGGCATACAAACGTACACACGTTCACTCACTACTTGTGCTTTATCTCTGTCAGACAAGACACACACACACACACCAGCAAGTACGCATACAGTGTACACTCACTACGTCTGGTTCTCTTGTCTCCTCATCTTCTCAGTTACTCCTACTCACTGAGACACACACACACACACACACACACACACACACACACACATGCACGTCACCTGCAGTGGTCTGGCTCAGAGCCCCCTGTGCCTGTGTATCAGGTGTCACAGTGGTAGTAATGTAATGAGGCTGGCTAGCTGTGGTCCATACAGAAGCTCTCAGGCGGACACTGCTGCACACAGACAGGATCAAATTAGACTGTACAATAGACTGGCTATCAATCAATGGGAGGTGTTAGCAATCACACATGCAAACAAAAAAAAACAAAAAAAGCACCTGAACATGCATACATGCTCAAACATGCAGTCATTCGCCTAAGGTAATGGCTTTCTTTACTATGACTCTTGCCTTTATGTGCATAGCCTATACACAGAGAGAGAGAGAGAGCAGGCGGCCAGGCAAAAAGCAAAGGTCACAGCCAAGTCCAAGTCTGGTGCCTGGGGACAGGCTGATACCACACATCAACATCAGAGCATCTTCCACTCCTGCAGCACTGCATGTCCTAGACTAATTTGTTAGGAACCAGTGAAGTCAAGGCTAAATTTGTCTCAGGACATTTTGAAACATAAATAAACACACTTCTTTATTTCTTCCCCCCATAAATTCTCTCGCAGGTCTTGTTTTTCATCTTTTCTTTGTCTCTCGTCGTTCACGCTCTCTCTCAAATACAGAGGGAAAGAGAGACCAAAAAGTATTGCTCCACATACAACAGTGACCTTGATCAAAACTCACTTCTGTGGTAGAAAAAAAAAACCTGTAATATAAAAATGTGCTCCAAATAAGACACAATTATAATGCAGTATAGCACTAATCAGTGAGTAAATACATTTACAAATTTAATTTAAACCTATGGATTATATAAGATACAACCAACTGGGCTCTTTTCTCCTCTCTATCTGAAGCTACAGGCAGACATACAGCTGAAGGGCTATAATGCTGCTGATATACAACTGATTCAATGTGGCAGCTAAACTGGTTGGTGCGCTTGCTACTCAAATACGCCTTTGTTGTTTGCTCCTGACCTTTGCCTTTCCTCGTACTGTTTCTCGTACTTTCTTCACATCAAAGCAACGAGCAGAGAAGATTTTTAACTCCTCTACAATCCTGCATCACTTTCTTGCGTTTATTCCCAGAGCAGAAACTTCAGAAACTCGAGCCCCGATGCGCATCACTCACACTGCGGCAGCTTTTCTCTAACCTGACACGCCAGATGGTTTGTTACACAGAACCATCTGAGAAGTCGCCCTTGGAAACTGTTTGGAAAAGGGCAGGCACTGTCAAAAAATACTTGGCAGGTGATTGGATGAACCATCTGTCTATCACAGGCTAACTTCAACCAATCAGATCAACGAACCATATCGACATATGGTAGGAGAGCGCCGAAGAGGAAACACAACGACAAGCTTACCTTGCGAGGCGGCTGGATTCAATGAAGATATACTCTCCAGTTCTGATTTAACTGATGCTATAGCAGCATCTACGCTAACCTCTTTAGGAGCCAACATTTGTTGTTTTCAAACAAACAGTTGCTTCTCGCTGTCGTCACACCTAAACCACGTCCGTAGCTGCCAATAGTTTCTCCTAAGACGCTGATTGGTCCGAACCACTGTGGTTTGGCCACAAGCACTTAACTTAAAGCCCAACAAGATGGATTCTTGCTTTATCTCGCGCATCCAGCTGCCTCGCAAGGTAAGCTTTTCTTACCTTTCTTACCAATCTTAAAAGTTTTTTGTTGTCATGAATCTGTGATATCAACTGATCGTACACAATAAGCTCCTCAGAGTGTTTCTCTGTAACATTAAAGCAACTCTGTGTAACTTTATAAAGAAGAAACAACAGATTGTTTCTCTTACAAAGGAAAAGTTGAGTTTATTAGCAATAAAACACTCTTTTTCAGTTTTGCTTGGCCTGGTATGACCTGTAGCTTATGATGGCTAATGTTAGCTAACTTTAGATAGATTCTGCTGTGTAAGTGACATCACTGCATCAGTTTGCTAATTTCTCTACACCGTGTTTTATGATGTCATAGATAAAAATCGATGTTTTATCACTTTTAACAAGAAGCTAACACAGCGCACCTCACAAGGACACATGCTTATTGTTTTCTATTTGCGCTCCCATTCTACTCGTTTAAGTCAGGCCGCCTGATGATGATGTCTTTAAAGTAATTGAATCACAAGAATATTGGAGAATGAAGGGAAATTTAAAGTGCTACCATCATGCAAGTGTGGACATGGTTGCCTCTGTTAAAAGTTACATAGTCTTACATAATGTTAAACACTCAAAGATTCAGCTAATCTGCTTCTTCTGGACACTTGTTTGATCAGATTTCACTGACAGTGGCCTGGGGATATAAGCAGACAATCCCACAACTGTCATCATATTTTCTTTCAAATGTTGCTAAATCCTAACTGGTGCGTTGAAGTACGAGACGACTGAGACCCACCCCTACTTCAAACCAGCGATAAGACCATAAGACAAAACAGCACAGACGGAAATCTCTCGTGTGAAATAACTAAAGCTGTTCAAACTTTGGCAGAAAGTTGTGTCTTCATTTTGGGTCTCATCCCTCGTAGTAAGAAGATGACTGACAAGACTTTTTTTACGGGCTTTTTTAAGTTTCTGTTAACATGGCTAGCCCGAACCAAGAACCCAACACTGTCACAAACAAGCAGCAGCAAAATTTCAGAAGGCTTTGTTCTGCAACCGGCATGAGAGAGCAACATTTAGACAAAAGAATCGCTTCACAGTTCACTCTTATTATGTTCAATTGTTGGTGTGCATGTGTGTATTTGTGTGTATGTGCAAAGAAACATACTCATACAAGAGCTGCCTTCAGCTGGAACTGAACAAATTGTTCAGGTCAGATCAAAGTCTTGCTTGACATTCAATTCATTCATTACTACTGGTAGCTGTTTTCACTAAAAATATCAAAGATCCTGTGCCGATCAGAGACTAGAGCATCAGATCTGGTTTAATGTGTCAGATGTATAAACATGACGCCTGGAATCAAATACGTTTTGCAAAGTGGCACAACAGTTGAGCTTTAAAAACTACTACACCTGACAAAATTCTTTCCAGCGGTGCTTTGGTTGAGCTGCATGAATCATAGTGAATTTATGTGGTAGTATGAATCATATTTCTGCCTCCGTGATCGGAGACTTACACATCCAACTGGAGTCAGATGAACAAACACAATACTTAATTAAGATGAATCATCAATGCTTTTCGCGAGCGTGAAGCACCAGGTAGTAAATCGTGAAGAACATTAACAAATTTGTTTGACAGTAAATTAGTTGATATACACACAGATTTTCTATTAGGTGTCTGAGATTGGTTTAGTGTAAAGTATAAAATCGGATAAGACAGCAGTTTAATAATAACACACTAAGGAGGAAAAAAAAGGATATGGAGGAAGTGGGTGATAGGAAAGCAGATTTTGTCCTCTCGTTTTGCTGATCCAGGGTCAGCTGGGGCCAGTTTACTGCGCAGCAGCCAAGTAGACAAGAGCAGACTGGACAACTCTCACCATGAGGCCTGCTCTCTGCCACAACCAAACACACACACACACACACACACACACACACACATCCACACACAAACACATGCTCTTGTCCAGATGCACAGATTCAAATGTACAGATGCTGGGAGAAAACTCACAGATGGACACTTAGACATGCAGACACAGCCTCCTCAAAGATGCAGAGACCTGAAAACACACACACACACACACACACACACACAGGCACAGCCTCTCATTCTCTGTCCCTCTCTTAAGCCGTCCAGAAGTGTATTTTTGTATCATGAAAACTGCAGAGCCCCAGAGAAACACCGTCATGCTGTATTGAGGTCAAGAGGCTTGAGCCAGAAAACCTGGCTATTGTAAGTAGTAAAGCAGTCAGTAAGCTGTAGTGTTGCTTCAGCCCCTTTATTGCTGATTAATGGCACTCGGCTGAGAAAGGGAGCACGACTCTTCTCATCACTAGGCGTCTCTGTGCTTGGCTAATTGGCCTAGTTAATCCACACGCCTGCATCCAAGCCTGTGTAGAGCGATTAGTCAGCCTGTCGAGTGCATGGCTCGTACCATTTGGAGACGAATAAGGGAGAGAAAAAACGAAAGGCAGCAGCTGTGGCGAAATGGCATTCTGTGCTTTCTGCAAGATGGTTTCAATTAGCACCTGCTACCTCCCACGCCACCCCGTGCTTTCTTATTCTCTTTTGTTTTTTTTTGTCAAGACTTTTATCTTTTCTGTTCAGTTTCACCAACAGTTATCTGACTTTTTCAGCCCCGCTAGTAAAAAGGCTTTAAGGATAGCAGGGTCAGCTAGTTGGTCAGCAGGTTGGACAGACGGTTCAAACCTCTTTAGTCTTGTTGGGAGTAAAAATCTGAACATACAGAGAATTATCACCTGAATCTGCAGCTCCCCTCGGCTTTATTGAGCTCTATAGTCATTGTTTAGATGTCCGACCCGAAACTTTACTGTTTTGGTTCAATCTCACCGCTCTCATAGCATCATTTTCGGCTGCAGCAGGCAGCTGTTTTCAGCAAAAAAAGGTCTAAAAACCCACTGTACACTACCCGCTCAGCACCAAACAGCAGACTGACACAGATAGCAACTAGCTGGTGAACATAGTGGAGTGTTTAGTAGCTAAAGAGCCAGGTGTTTCCTTCAGGAGTTGGTGGACACCAAAAACTGAGCCAAAAGATAGTGAATATTGGATTTACATTGATCAGGTGGACAGGAACACAGCTAGTTCACCATCAGTGTTGTGTTCACAAAATGTTTCCGCTGCCCCAAGTGGCCAAAAAAATCAGTTAGTGCAGGTTTAAGATTTTACTGAGTGACTGATGACATGTTTCTGGAGTACAAAAAGAAGAAAAACTCAGGAGATCAGAAGGAGATAAAGCAACGTATACCTGCTACATATATCTGGTCAACACTACCGCTCTTTGGTGCACTAAATAACTCATGACCAGACAGGAGCAGACAGGACTATATGTCAGTGAAACTGGAAATGAATGAGGTTGCCATTTAAACCTGATTTAAACCTTCTTCTCCTATGAGAAATTGACCAGGAAGTCCTGTGAGCTGTGATCTATTTTATCCTGTCATACAGGTCGAACGAATGATTTGATGATTTATAAATGTCCACATTCAGTATCTCATAAGTTCTGCCTTTTGTTTTCACCTCATGGTGGAAAATTAAAGGGATCAGCAATCTTCATGATAATCCATCTAGTAGATGTTGAGATATTTCACTGGATAAGTGAAAACTCTGACGTGCTGATGGCGCTTTAAGAAAAGTCAGCGAATCACCAAAGTCAGCAGGATTCATCATGTGGGGACCATGACATTCTGTACAAAACTTAATGGTCCATTCATCAAATAGTTGCAGTTGTATTGCAACCAAAGTGGTGGAAAAATAGACAATAAAAACCTGTAGAGCTTGTAGGACGAGTGGTTTTGAGCCTCGCACCCTTTTCTCTTCATTTAAATGCTCACTGCGGTGGGATGATTTAGCTGGCCCACTGAATACGTATGTGGTTAACCCCACTTTCAGATATAATTACGCCCACCTCTCTCACTCCTCTCTCTGCCACTGTGTTTCTTACCAGCCCTCTCTGGCTCCACGTGAAGAGCTGCTCTTACAGATGGAGGCCTAATTTTTCACTCCACACTGTTCAAGTAAAATCTGCTCTGTCCATGCAGCCGGCCCGCGATCAAAGAGCTGTTGACACAGTCTGAACTGACCTGTCAAGGCTACCGTGTCTGTCTGACATTCAGTTTGCAATACAGAGCCTGAAAGGGTGTCGCAGTGGTGATGTGCTTTTGTAATATCTGCTGTAGCACGTCAAAGACACAGCAGCCATTCAGGATACAGATGTGTGTGTACAGTATGTGAGCAGGTGTGAGCAGTCCTGCTGTGTGTTGCCATGTTGGGTGTGGCTGATTGTATGGCTTTCTATTCCTGCTCTGCAGAGAGATACTGTATGTTTGTCCTTCTGCACCAGCTACTGCGGAATCTGTTAATACTCACACAAAACACACGAGCACACTAAAACGCACAGAATTAACACACATTTTAAGGTATAAGACCAGAGCGGAAACTGTAGTCAGCTAATTGATTGATGCATTAACAGTAAATTAAACAGCAATAATCCCGATTGAGTGTGAATATTTGATGGTTTCTCCAGTCTGCTTCATAGTAAACTGAATATCTTTTTGTCTTGGAGTGTTTGGTCAGAATAAATAATTTAAATATGTCAGCTTAGGCTCTGGGAAATTGTAATTTCTTCACTATTTTCTTAAATGTTTTTTTTTTTAAATGATTAATCGATAATCAAGAACTCAAGAAAATAAGTAACAGATTAAGAGATGATAAATAATTGTTAGCTGCAGACCTATATATGACCTATATATTTTTTTGCTGTTTGAACAGATCATTTATGGCTGAGGAGGTACTCAGCAGAAGAGGTAAAAGTGGGCTGATTAGCTTGTCAGATCAGTATCAACAATACAACAACAAAGGTCAACAAGGTCTACAGCAAAACTAAGCTAAACTGAGCTTCACCTTCTCTTTCACCCTTTTGGGAGGCATGCCAACTACAGTCCTCATGATCCGTAAGGGCACATAACAACTGAGCGCCCTTCCTTCAGCATTAGCATTTCCTCCCTCTGGCTTGAATACTGAACTAGCAGAGAGATTTGTTGGGCAGTCCCCTTACCATTTTGCAAATGCATCATGTTTATATTTCCTATAGTTCTAGATAGAGAGTAATAACAAATATGGTAAAGTCACTGGTGACTGATGGTCAAAATGAGCATCTGCTATATTAATAAATTAGTTATTTCTATGCTTTAATTCAAGTAATAGCCAAGTTTTGTTGGCCATATTTCTGTTTTCATAAAGTAATTAAAATCCTCAGGATGTATTGCTACAGTGCAGGCTTTCAAATATTACAACAAAACAGTTGGTGAGAAATGATGCAACCCCCTCAAACCCACACACATCCTTCTTACACTTAAAGGCAGCAAAGATAACAGTTTTCATAATGGTTTAATTCATTTAGTTTTAAGCCGTGAGCCTAATTGATAGATTTATGACTGTATTTTAGTCTGATCAAGTAGTACTTCGGCTTTCACTCACTAGATGATTACATGAACGACATGAGAGTTAAAGAAAGGGACGCCTTAATATTGCCAACTCGGACACAAACACACACACACACACACACACTCTGACACACAAACAGCAGACAGCACAGAATCCAAGAAATACTCTCCCTTGTAATTTCATCAGTGGGACCCCAGAGACGATAAACGCGGATCAAAGCATAAAATACCTTCCATTCAACCACACAGATGCCAAAAAAAACATGGTAGCAAAGCGCTGATTCTCCCCTGTGGTGCCTGTTGCTATATTTGCCCTGAGCGGAGCAGGGAGGCTGGGAAAGACGAGGAGGAGACATAACCGTGACACCTTCAATTAGGGAATCGGAGTTGACGGCATCCGTCTCCTGTCCTCCCTCCTCTCCTCTCTTCTCTTCCCCCACAACAGAGCACAAGGTGAGGATACTGCAGATGGAGCTCCTGTGAGTGTGCATGTATGTTAAGAGAAACAGGCAATAAAAGGAGAGGTCTGTATGTGCACTGATGTGTTCAGAGAAGTAGCTGCTTTAAGGTGAGCTTTTAACAGTGTGTGAAATAGAGTTCAAACTAACCAGCCGTTCACCTTTACAGCAGCTTCTAGCACATTAACAGCCTGTCAGAAAGATAGGCATCTGATATCACTCATAACTATTGTGTGTGTGTGAGGGAGTACTTTAATGTAGGTGTGTTTAATTCCCTTTAATGTCTGCCTGGAGTCTTTTCAGGACACATTAACAGCAGAGAGTCTTAGCTATTATCATAGTACATCATCAGCTTGCACTTCTCCATAATACATTTCTGTTGCTGTGTGATGGGCTTTTATGCACAGGTATAAAAAAAAAAAAAACATTTGTACTTCCCATGAATATTAAAATTAATATAGAAGTGATAAACCCAATTATGGCTAATCTAAGTCTACAAAGAGAAGTGAAAAATACCCATAAAACATGCTACACTACCCTACAAAGTGAAAACACAATAACCACATAATGGTCAAAACTGAGTAAAGACAGGAATCTGACTTTCTGACATCTTACCTTTCATTAACCAGTATTATACCTTAGAAATGTGTAACTTTCGAGGAGAAAAACCAGCATGAAAAAAAACAAAACACAAGAACTAGAAAACACAGGTAAAAACCAAACTGCAGTGCAGCTAGTTAAGGCTAGCTGGTGAGCTTTAGCCTTAGCTAAAGCTAATTTATCCACTTTTTCCTGTTTCCTGGAAATGAAAAATCTATTTTGATGTTCCAACTTCTTAGTGATTGAGCTTGTTCTAACTCATAAATAAGTCAGAAGCTAAATCTTACATCATAATAGAGAAAAAAGTAACACCAGATGAACTAGTCCCGCTTAAAGGAAACTAGCTTAGCTTAGCAGTGAGTAGCAGTAACTGACGTCACTGTAGAATCTGACTCATGGCTTCATTTGGTTAAGCTACCTTCAAATCACATATTTAAATGTATTTTAATTAAAGATTCACTAACTAAACTAACTCACTGGTTCAAATGGACGAGGCAGCTGAAGAAGAATCAAGAACTCATTTTGTTTCTAGATGTGTTTTTAGGTTTTATGTAAGGTCTCTGTGACAAAGATTAATAATCAGCATAAGAAGGCATAACATTAACAGATGGACGGTCAGGTAAAGAGGGAGCGAGGTGTGAGGATGACTAAGAGCTGCGCTGCAGTCTCTTACTGGGTGACCCTCAAACTGCACAACACACACACACACACACACACACACGCACACACACACACACACACACACACACACGCACACACACACGCTCACAGCACCACAGGAGCAGGAAGTAGGAACACACGCTTCAGAAAACTGGCACACACATTCTCTAACCCTCTGCCTCTCCCTCACTCCCCCTGCCTTTCTGCCTCCCTGAATCTTTGTCCTTGCACAGAAATAGCAAAAAATATTACTGTGGAGCTGGGAAAGTCCCATGTGTCCATCTTAGCCACACACTCGCTGCTTTTCCTCTATTACGTGTCTTTTAGTTACCTTTTATCCGCTCCTTTGTCTTCTCTCTTTTGTCAGTAGGATTTTACTTTTTACAGTTTAAGCATTTTGCTGACACCTTTATCAATAACTGTAACAGAAATAACAAGAATAAATAGAGACAGAAAATTAAATGGTACCTATTTTGATAATTGTTTTAGGGTTTTTTTTAAAGCAAAAATGCCACATTTTCACTAGTGCCAGCTTCTCACATGTGCAGATTTTCTGCTTTTCTTTGTCATATCTGATAGTAAACTGAATATTTTGGTTTTTTTTCTTTTAAACTGTTTGTTTTTCAATACATCAGATAGGACTGTCGGAAATTATAACAGCCATTTTTCACTATAATTTGACATTTTATAGACAAAACAATGAATCGAGAAAATAACAGGCAGATAATGAAAATGCTCGTTAGTTGCAGCCCTAAAAGACGAGTACGCAGAGTACAGTGACAACAATGAATCCTACATACAAAGAAAACTTGATGTGATTTTTGGCTTGCCACCCATTGTAATGTTGAAAATATAACAAATGTACAATGGTTCTTGCTAAAATAAAGTCTGTTCAGTGTTGAAAAATAAGCATGATGACATTATGTTATGGTTATTGATTTTCATCCCGCTGCGAGCTTCCCCAGGATGGACAACACAGGTGATCGTAACCTTCTGTATAAAGGTGAGTGTGCATATGAGATCTTGGAGAGGAGTTCTTATTTTTTGCTTTTTGTCCTTGGACCCTCAAGCATCATACCCGAGGACCCTATAAAACGCAGACCCAGCGAGCTCGAAATCCTCCCGAGTGCACATTGTGCTCACCTTTATGTGGGTCAAGACCGACATCTCTGACTTAAAACCATTCCCCAAACAGCCGTGGGTGTAATCGCCACAGAATTCATTGAGCACAGCTGGACAGCAGAGTAGACACGTACAGTAGAGGTGACGGGGAGAGTCTTTCCATCCAGAATAGACAGCTGAGGGTTGCTCATACAAATTACTTCATTGATCCATTCACCTTGAGTTTGAGACAGGAATTAAGTAACACTAAACATATATATATATAGGTTGTCGTGGCAACAGATGGTTTAGGTAGGGGTACAGACCAATAATGGGGTTAAAAGTCTGACGCTGGAATGTAGGCTTTCTGTTATGTGCTGATAGTGTTTTTTATTTAAATCATTGGTGCAGCATCTATTATAGATGAAGGTCCAACATGCTGCCATCTTTCACCCCACAAAGCACAGCTGAGATAAAGCACAGGCTGCTCACAGGCTTCTCTCCTTGTTAGACACTCTTCCACTAAGAGCTCACTCTGTGTCAGTCTCTACATGGGTCAAATAATCCGAAGACGAATGCAAGAGGCAGATTGTTGCGTAAATCTATCCCAAAAAAAAAAATAAATAAATCATACAAAAACATGCTGACTCTGTACTGTCATTTTGTAACAGATGCGAAACAGTGCGGTGAAAAGTTATCAGCATGTTTGTGAGCAACACTCAGAGCCAGACGTGTAGCGCATGTTGTCAGAAATCTCTTCCGTCTCTCCTCTTGGTGCCATTTTTGGAAACCACAAAGATTAAATCACAGTGCAGTGACTGCTCCTGTCACTCTCTGTTGTCGTTTACACACGCAGCACAAACAAATGCAGCCACACATAGGTTTTTTGAGGATAGCGTCGCACACATCCTTCTAGTATCTTCGGCGCTCTGTCAGATTTCTCCCTCCGAGGCCTCTCCGACTGCTCTTTTGCCTTTGTTTGTTAAAACAGAGATTATGAGAGAACAGCATGTGTCATCTTATTACACTGCATTGTGTCTCAGCAAAAACACACAGGCAGCTCCCTGACAATTAACTACCCACTCTCAGCTGAGTAATGCCGCAGAGCCTCCAAAAAGACCCCTTTTTAATGTCACCAGATGACATTGTGTTATGCAAGCAAAACACTGTGACATGATCTGCTGAGACAGTCTGTTAAAATGAAAATATTGCACTTGTGGCGGTCACTGCTGCACCGAGAATGGGGGCAGAGTCTGTCATGAATTGGCTACGAAATGGTCTCCTCCCTGCTTTTGTGCTGCAGGGTGCGATCACCAGGCGCTGCTGGTTTGGGATTTCATCACTTCATTCATGTCTTGATTTACGCTGCCTCAAAGGATCACAAACGTTCCACCCAGACAGGCTCGCAAATGCATTGTCACAGCTACTGAGGCCCATTTTATTTGTATAAATGGAAGCTGAGGAGGTGATGCCAAGCTCCCATGTTGAATCATCATTTAAGGATTATTTGGAAACAAGGGGTGTTTTGTGTGTTTTTTTTTTTAAAGGCAAGTGCTCGCCTGGGGTAGTTGGTAGAGATTTGGCAAATCACAGGCAGAGCGAGGGCCAAGCACTGTTACCATGGTAACCTTGGCACACCATGCTGGCATATCTGGCAAGAGTTTACAGTAGCTACTGAAGATGAGGACAAAGATATAGAGAACTTATGCTGTTAATCGACATGATTTTGTGTGAGACGACACAGGGCAGGTTTGGTGTGTGTGAGAGGCGCCCGGGTGGATTTCTGGGAACTGGACACTGAACAGACACAGACATTAGCAAGGTGCAAGATATATTGTGGGGGCATACGCATGATGTGTGCGCCTAAAAAAGTGGCAGTATCTTGGCTGTATTTTGTGTATTTTAAGAGACAATATTAACACAAAAAAAAAAAAAAACAACCTTTGCTGATTCATATTTTCCTCTGTTACACATACTATATGTGACTTCATGGCCTCATAACAGCACAAAGACGACCAAGATCAAATTAAAGTACCAAAGTGGTCCCCCAAAACAGCACAGTAAACACTAAGATCAGCAGAATTCACTACCAAACCTCTGAAAATTACAGTGAATTAATAAAAACACAGAATGGCTTTTATTGTGAAGCAGTCACAATGCAATGTATTTGTCACAGCGACCCTTCATCAAAAATGCATCTACAAAACAAGACAACAGTCATTTACTGCAATTTGGGGGGGAGGCCACTGGTTTGCGTTACGGTGCTGGGCAGTATACAGTACAAGCTACGTCGCCTTAACACAGAGTACCTCTGAATCCAAGACTGTAAACCATCTGCTGCCCTCTCTATTTCCCACCGCCGCCATCCATTCCTTCTCGCTCCCAATCCTCTCTCCATCCCCTCTTTACAGTGAGTGAGCTTTAAACGAGAGCTAGTCTAGCGCCCAGGCTGTGGCAATCCCCTTCTGCTGACACATGGGAAGGTCTTGTGTCGCTCTGTCTTTAGGGGTGCTAATTGGCACACAGATCAAAAGGCCTTTTGGGCAGCGGCTGTTAAGGTTCTACAATTCAATTTGACAAGCCACCAATGCCGGCAAAGAATAGCGCGAGCCAATACTTCTACACAGCGTGCGACTCCTCTGGTGGCCTTTGAAGCACACATGCACGGCCGAGAAATAGCTCAAATTGAAAATAGACTCAGTATTTTAATGTATACTGTATATACCGGAGATCATGCGAGTGGTTTGTATATTTGTAGAAGACAGAAAAGAGCTTTGGTACCACCTGAATGAAAGAGTACATTTTGAGAATAGATTCTATTGACATGGCTATGACACACACAGTTTATAAAAGCTCTTAATAGAAACAGCAGCACGATGTCATTATTAAATACTGTGTGTAATTTGAATCGGTTGAATACACAGTACTAGCTGCGGGGGCATGATGCACAGAATAAGACCAAGGGGCTGTGGATGCGATCTGATAACATAAGATACACATCAAATCTGCCCAGAAGAGCTGTCAACATGCTAACAAAATGGAAAAGGTCCACTTTGTCACTGCAGTAGTGTTGAGTGAGGAGTGGAGAGAAAGGGGAGGGGGCAACACTCAATAGTAAAAAAAAAAAAAAAAAAAAAAGGGACATTTTGAATGTGGAGCAGAGACAAGCAGAGGCAGAATTACACATAATTATCCCGGCCAGCTAAGCTTCCACTCTTGGAGTAATTAATGCCGTTTAGCTGGGAGAGGGTTTAAAATCGTTGATATATTAAAGAATGTTTCAGTGATTTCTCCACATTCAACGAGCCTATTTTAATCCCAAGCAGATACTTCTTAGACTCAATGTTAAGCTTTATAGCTTTCCAGAGATATCTGAAATAAAGTTTGAAGTGAAACTGAAAGGATCGCTGCGGGGTTTTGATGTCAATCGGGTTAGTTAAAATTTATTTTAAATATTTCAGTCGCCAACTAGTTCTATCAGACATTTGATGTGAAAACTCTCAGATGTTTTGCTCTTACTGTATACTGCATGTAATTCAAAGTAAGTTATGATTTAGCGTGTGACTTTGTTTGTGTTTGTGCTGATCATTATGCTGGCGGTAAAATCTAATTTGCTTTTGGATTAACATTTAAACTGTTGTTCAGATAGTTCAAGGTATGAAATCGAGTGCCAATTACTTCTATTTTTAGTATTTAGTATCCCTAGCACTGATGAGTTTTTCAATAGGGAGAGAGTAAAGCTTATTATAAACAAACTTCGCTTTGGCATTTATGAGTGATTCAATAAAAACAAATAATGACCTATGCTTTTAAATTAATGGATTCTCTAACTCATGCTATTTCCTACTAATGTGGCAGAGTAAATGGTCAAGTACAGCAGAGCGAACACCCACAATGTTTAGCAGGAGATTAATCATTTTTCAAAAAAAAAAAAATTCAAAACAACAAGGCTTATTACATAATATTTTGTAAAATAACCAAAGCAAGATTTAATGAATTGAATATAATGAAACATATCCTGGCCGTCTTCACACGCAAAGCAGAGTGGAGCAGGAGGACCCTTCAGATCTCAACGGCGTCACTTGAGAGGAGCAGCGCTGCGTCTCAGGCTGCCGTTGTGTAAGATGTTTATTGTTCGGGGCTCCCCATCAGGAGCTGCACAGCTCTCGCTCTCGTGTTCCAACTCCCCCACACTTCTGCTCCCTGATTGGTTAATGAGGTCCACTGCTCCATTCTGAGCGGAGGACGTTATTGGCTCTACACCTACGCCGCCATTAGGGCTCAGTGACGGTCTCGTTGGAGGCATGTGTCAGCCCTCGTCATGCTAACTGACACATACATGATGTCGCCCACAGGGGTGACAAATGTCCCGGGGGGTGGTGGAGCAGCCTACACCCAATGCCCTCATCTGTGCACATGATAAAGATCTCATCATAGTGACTTGATGAGAAGTAAATAATCGCTGGGTTGGAGATGAGAGTATGCAAATTGGCTGCATTTGGTATGCAAATATATTTCAAACACAACAAACTAGGCTGGTTACAGTTATGGAGATGTCACCATGGAAGCAAAGGACTTCAGAAGAACCACAAACAACATGGAGATGATACACGACAATAACAGACAGCAAACATCTTCCCTTCTGAAGTGTCTTAATCAAAATACTGGATCTCTACAAAGGAAGTGAGAGGAGAATGTTTCTTTTGAGGATCAGTACATGAAATTGTTTTTTTTATGCACTGTCAATGACTTCAAATGAATTTGTCTACGCCCTCATAATAAAGACACAGTGAAATAAAAAATGCATTTTCTATGTTCTACTCCTGTGTCCTTGTGTTAATTGTTCCATTACCTCTTGGTATATACCAAATATAAATCTTTTTTTGAGTGTTTTAATATCAAAATCCCTCTCTTTCCCTGTAAAACGTTAAAACATTTCTGATCACTCATCTCAAACTAAAGGGGGTGTGTACATGAATATGTAAAATCACATATTTATATATGATGTAATTTGGATGTCAGGTGGCAAAAACTTTGGCTACACGTCCAAAAACAGCGTGGTTGTGCTCTAATTTGTTCACTTCTCGATCACCATCATCATGGGTGGTGGAGATGTGGGTGGAGGCCTACAGTCTTCTACAGCTTCCTATATGCTAAGCCACGCCCACTTTGAGGGACCCAATCAAATCTGAACGATCAGGTTTAAATCACTCTACTAATTAAACCTTGCCCACATATTTGGTTTCACCCGGAAATACATCACATTACAGAAGATAAAGGTGATCTAACTTACATTTCACTGACTTTAAAGCGGCTATAGTCGATATTATTACAATAAAAATATTATCAGTGTGAAAACAATGTGACAATGTGAAAGAGGTCGCTCGCAGTGATGAAACTAAAGAGAATTACTACCAGGTGGCCAGAAACAGGACTCCAAATGAATGATAATGTTTCTCCGTAACTGTTGAATGTGTAACTAAGCAACTGTTCGCTAACAAGTTTGGTATATCAACTTAAAAGGTGATAATATGTCAATACTGTGCTCACAACTTGTTTTCGCTGCCCCCAAGTGGTCAAGAAAATCAGTCAAATTATCGCAGGTTTAAGTTTTACTTCCAGTCTGAGAGATTACCACTCGGATGTAACTTGGCCACAGTTTACAATTGGTCATCACCTAGACATAATATCCACCACTGTTTTCACTCTGCTCTCTTTCATCTGCTCTGAGTAGTCACACTGTTTGCTTTATCTTTGCCAAAACTCTGCAGCAAGAAGCCAGAATGTGTAAAGGGCCTCTTTGACTTCATCATCTCTCTCACCCTCACACTTCCACCCATGCAATTGCAAATCCTCCTGCGTCTATTTAGCCTCGTACGTATGCGTTCACCTTTGCCTCCCTCTCAGCTTCTTTCCACACTCTCAACATTGTTACTTCTTCTTCTACTTCCGACCGCCTCTCCCTCCATCTCTCGCCTCTCTTGTGTCCAGACGTAGTGCTCTCCTCAACTCTCCAGATGGCTCAGTCATTTCCACAGACGCTCAGTTTCAAAGGCTAGGGAGGAGGGGAAGGCAAGGGGGGGGGGGCAGAGCATCCAACATGGTGGCAAGTGATCCAACGCTGAAACACTCACTCACTCACTCTCACTCCGCTGGTTTCAATGAGATGATCTGACATTTGGAGAAAAAGCTTTTAAGTGTAAACTGTGCAACGCTGACATTTGGGCATTCCTATAGTTTTCCTGTAGGAATTAATAACTATTCAGTCAGACCTGAAATTTAACTAATTAAAATATTTTTTGTCATATTTTGATATGTGTCTACCTTTGTTCACGTGTCATGTTTTCTCAAGTCAAAAATTGAAGTAAAATAGAACTTGAATTTGACACATGGAGCTGCAAGTGTTGAATGGCTGTCCATCTGTCTGCCGTGCGTAAATACAACACGCCTATTATTAATTCCTGCATCATTTTGTTTCAGTGAATACACTCACATTAGTGAAATGTTTCACTGATCAAATCACACTGGGGATTTCCTAACAAGTAAGTTGGTTTTGCGGTCAGGTGTCCACCTAATAGTTCCAATATGAATATTTCCCATTTTTGCCATTTGGGGAAAGAATCATGACCCCTAATAACCTAAATAACCATTTTTCATATGCTGCGAATCATCTGACTCGTGTAGTCCGTTTATTTAGTGGGTGCAAATCATATTTTCCACACATTAATAATAAGTTTCTGTTTGAGTCCATTCTGCAGTAGCAGGGGGAACATCCCTACGTCGAAAAGGTTCTCCAAGAACAAATAAAAATAAAAAAAGAAAAGAAAAGAAAGAAAAATGTGTTGAATATATTGTATACTAACCACAAAACTCCAGAATATATGTATCAACAAGCTGTCTTTATACTGGTATTTCCAGAAAATTGCATTCTTAAGTTTATTCTATATAAACATATATAGAATAAACTTTCTCTATATATGTATAGGTGTCCAATAAAGATGGTTTATTTCTGAGGGTTTCTGAGAGTTTCTTTTTTTGACACAATAAATGTATGACTCATGAATAAAAACACACATCCAACACACAATGAAAGTGAGTGGGAATGAAAAAGATGCACAGCGAGAGGGAGAAAAGGGAGGGGTAATGACGTCCAAGCTGAGTGTGTAATGGTATTGGGTGTATAGGATGTAACTCAGCAGGTCCATATGACAGGATGTATCGCTGCTGCAGATTCTCCACAGTGGACCACGTCACGGCCAACGAAAGAACAAAGCACTTCTCTAAAATGTACATTAAACACACCAACTAATGTACTGTACAGTCAATTGTAAGGTGGGATTTTTGAATAACATGATTTTTAAATTATACTGAAGTGAGTGAGATCTTGTAGAGTTCCTATGGTGAGCGGAAATAAAGTGACTGTTCCCTGGTTATTGAAGAATATGCTAGTAAATGTGAGGCTGCTGAATAAAAAAAAGGTAATTACGTGTGATTCATTCATCTGTAATTCTGCAACATGCCGCCTACATCCCTAACCAAGGACAACCAAGCATCACCTTTGTTACCTTTAACAATAAAAAGGTAGACCAACAGTCACCAACCTGGGAACAGCATGGGCTTGGTCCTCCACTAACGCAGAGATACTAATAAAGACGTTTCCACTGCTGGGGCACTACACTCCACTGCTCGCTACTGAGTGGTGGGGCAGGAGAATTTAAAAAAGAAGCTGCTATCTGGCTTTTCAATGCACAGCAAGAAGCCCTAGACAGCCCTTAATCTACCCCCGCCTTAGAAACCATAAACTGATATCAGCCAGGCGGGGAAACGGATAAAGATGAATGATCACAGGAGTCACGCTTTATCACCTTTCTAATAACCTTTAGAAGCCAAGTGTTCTGCTGGTGAGCTGTACCTCACACATGCAGCATTGTCACCTTTAGCAGCACAGATACGAGTATATCACAATGACTGTCGGTGTCACAGAGGCTCAAGTATTTGACTTTACATGCCTGCCTCAGAGAAGCAGTTCTTAGAGGTTCAGCTCTTGGGCTTTCTGCATGAATAACAAGCTTGAAGTTTGCATTCACAGAAAGAATCTATGCCTTGATTTAGAGTCTCAGTGTGATAAATATTTTAGCTAAAACCTCTCTCTACTGTCTGTCTTACAGTCCTGTCTAACAACAATCCAATACCCCATGTTTTCATAGCGTTATCGACAATTACAAAAGCCGTTATGCATCCATTGCATGAAGAAAAGAGAGAGGTCTGCACATGAAGGCCACCGGGGATTATCGCACTATATGGTTCTCAAAAAAGCAATGCATTCCTTATGCACACTCAAGAAAAGGCACTGGTTACATCCAAGAACAAGAACATGCATCTGTCAGCCCACTTTCATGATGCATTCATGGTCAAGCTCTGCAGCGAATGGACAGTTCGGCACCTGTACACATGAGGAATTTGAAATATATTCTCATTTAGAAAAAAAGGGAACATGAATTGTAAGGCAATGGCAATGCAATCACTTTTATACATGCATGGAAACACACAGATATGCACAACATACTGTAAGCATGCATGAGCACAACATATCCAGACATATTCCCATTGACTATGACCTGAAAGAAGAACTGTGACTTTCTAAATCTGGTGTTAAAGCTTTGGTTAAAACATGTAGGACATAGGGTAGGCACTGTTTCGGCAGAGAGTTAGTTAGAAGACACACATGCCAGTAACTTTGGTGCAAAGGTGGGTAAAGTGGGAGCGAGATGGACACATGACCTATTGCCCCTAAGTTGTGAGTTTATCATCATGACAGCGCAGTCAGCCCCAGGAATGATCAGACCACGAAATCTTTTTTTCCAGTCATTGATAGTTCATGCTTGACGACTCACTACAAACACCTTCGCCTGTTTCATTCAGGTTTAAGGAAGACGCTATACTTTCAGACGATGTACCCCACACCTGTATTGTGACGTGCTGACATACTGTGGAGCGGCATTTACTTGTTATGGTCGGAGCCATCCAACGCTATACCCACACATTCATCTATACACGGTTGGCTCTCATATACTGAACACTTTAATGAGGTGTGTGCTGCTTCTACTCACTGTATGAGCTTGAGATTGCCACCTTCTGAATGCACAGCAACTCTACAGCCTGGGCCCTCCTGACACTCATGATCAAGCCTTTTTCAGTGTCTGGTAGATCACACTTTAAGCTCAATCCACAATCCCCAATCAGATCAATCACATACCTAACTTTAATTAGGCATTATACATATTACATCTCATTTCCATAAACTTAATTTCCTCATTTATTTTGCATTATAGGTTTTTTTTTTCCATTTTCTGTACAAGCGCCTCACCTTAATTTGACCTCAGTAATCCTTATAGCTCTTCCTGGTTTCATCTTTGTCTCCCTCACTCCTCGCCCTTTCCTTTGCCTTTCTCCTCTTTTGCTGCCACGGTATCAGAGGTCTAGAGAGAAATGTTACACTGAAAAAGACGGCGGCAACAGGGTGTTGATTTCAGGGCATATGTGGCACCCTGACCCCATGCACAAGCATTAAGTGAAAACCTACTATAGACTTTTGATTGTTAAGATGTGCAAAATGCTTAAAGAAAGGCATTCAGTATTCTTCAAATAAACAAAATCAGAAAATATTTCAGTATAAGCACACATTGAGCATGTTTACAAGGATGATTTTCACACTGAAACAATGGGTGGTGTTGTCCAGCTGCCACACCTGTTAACAATTTGGCCGCTAATTGCTGTGTGAGCAGCTGCTGCTAATGGTCTCCGTTAAGTAAGACCTGGAGTGCCGATATAAAAGAGACACAAAGGGATTTGTAATAAGCACAGAGGATACTCTCAAGTCTAGTTAGTCCTGGTGAGTGACTTGTCTCAAATCATAGTGTCTGAGGAGTACAGGGTGCTGCTTTTCAGCCAACAGCCATGCCTCTTGGACACCTTTTGTGGTAGGTTTAATTCATGTTGTTCATGAGTTTCTGAGCACTTTAGTTGTTTCAATTACCTTTAACAGATTGACTTTAATCTGATGTTTGTTTTTACTGACCTCTTCACAGGGTTTCCTGGATTTGTTTTTTGCTATTTGATGGCAGTAGTGGTTTACCAGCTATAAAAGGTAATGATTTTCTTCTTAATTACCACCATAGGCCTCAGATAGATATATATTTCATCTTGTTTGTTTTTTACAGGGTATGGATATCCATATATAGCTGAGTCACGTAACGTAGGTGATGATGCAGAAGATGAAGTGTTGACCTCGCCAACCTTTGATCAGAGTAACTGGCAGGCTTCAAATAACCAACCGACTGACCCTGTATACACAAGCTACAACAAGCCTCTAGCTGCACAACAGCCAGACTGGGTCCCCTCTCAACAAAACCTGCCAAACACCCCTAGTGCCCCTGATGTAGAGAGACTTGTTAATGGTGACCCACGAGACTGGGGGCTTGATGACCTTAACAAACCACTCTTATTTCCTTTAAGCCCTGACTACCGGCTGAGTACTCCAGCAATGCCTGCTACTCATTATGCTGGTCCACCTGCCTACTACAAGCCTGCCCCATCCTCCACCTCTCAAGCCACAAAGCCTCCTAGCATTGAGTCTTGGCAGCCTGAGCCTGTTGGCAGTGGTTATGGTGTGGCTGACCTTAACACTGATTTCAGTGCAGCTGGAGGTGACTCAAGTAACGTTCCCCATCTTGTCTACGAGGACATCTTTCAATATCTCCCTGAGCCTTCTCAAAGTTATGGTACCCTCTCCGATACAGCAGAAGGGTATGGCCAAGCTGATCACATGAGCGAGGGATCTTCAACTGGGTATGCCTCGACACTAGAGGAACGGTCATTCCCCAGTTATCCAACTAATGTAGGAGCCCAGCCTGTCTATCCATCTGGGATGGGAAGCCCCTCTTCTAGCTTCCCTGGAGGAGAGAATCTTAACTCTGGTCAAACGGACTACCAGCCACGTGATGAGATCTCTTGGAGTCGACAAAAGCCAGTAGCCAGCACCCAAACAGTTGAGGTTCCCCAGAGATTGAGTGACTCCATGCTTCCTCCTCAAAGCTATATTGTCCAGTCCAGAAATGGCTACCAGCAACACAGGTCCGGGGACACTCCAGAACTTCCCCCTCAAATGCCTGTAAACTCAAACGGTGTAGAAGGTCCTGCACCTAGTCAACCAGATGCCCCTAAAGGTGTAAACCTCAAAGGTACGTCCACTACTTCTAATGCTGAACTGAACAAATGTCCTTCACAGAAACGATGCCTAATCAATAAGGTTTGTCTTGCAGAGCAAAGTGGTAACCAACAAGGATATTAAAATGTCAAAGTTGCAGATAAATGTTTCAATTTACATTTCAAAGTTGCTTGTCGCAAATTTTAACCTCTGCTTTCTTTCTCGCAGAATGATGTGCCATCTGGAGAAAGTCACAATAAAACCTAAAATTAAAACTTCTCTGAATGCTTTTGTATTGTCTGTAACCTCGTGCAGCATTAGTTTATGGACCCACTTAAACTTGCAAAAATGCTTAAATGGAGGTTTAGTCGGAGTGAATGATGACTTTGGGTTTTTTTGGTTTTTTTTAAAAACCAACAAAACGGGATGTATGAGCAAGATGACAGACTGCTTAATGAACAAGCGGCGCTCAACTTTTCTGCTTTCAATGTCAAGCATGGAGCTTTATCTACAGGAGATGTGTTGAGCTGGGCTTCTGTCCCTGCCTTGGAGTCTGCCACTAACAAATGCACCAATAAACGCACACGCAAGTGGTTTACCTTGGCATTGAAATCCTTGTTTCCCGAATCCCCTGCAACAAAAAATACAAGTGTTACAAATAGGACTGCTTTTATTTTGCCACAGCAATGTTAAAGGCTTTTTAAAATTGAAAAGTGTTAATGTAACAAGTCTTGAAGCTTCATCAATCAAAAAATAAACTGCAAGGCTGAGTGCACTAAGATGTTGCAGAGTTATGGAAACGATACACAAAGTGTGTACAAGCTTGATCACATCAAAGCTATTGTGACCATATTAAACTTTAAAACCAAAAAGCACTGCAAATAGTTAACAGATCTATTAAATATGCCATCAAAACTGATTTGAAAATTAAGGCTGCATCAGCTGTTTAAACAGACAGGTGTGCATAAGGGAAGCTTACCATATGAAGTCTGTACAATGGCTGCAGAACGTCGGCTGCTTGAAAAACCTCGCAGTAAATTTGTGGTTTTTCACTTCATGCACATTTTTCTGCCGCAAAGCACCTTTGCGGGCGAATCGGTTCCCGACCCCAGCTGAGTCATTGTAATGTAAAAGATGGTCAGCCATAATAGGAAAACAAAAAAACCCCACACAGCCACAACTTCGTGTTGTCCCGACCGATTTCTGTGAGGTCCTTGTGTCTTCACAGCTCTTATCAAGTGGTGCTGTTTCTGCTAGGGTGCTGCTGACAGACCGCACGCCTCCCCTCTGCCTGCACTACAGCTGAGCGCTTCTTTTTCATTCAAAGTGACGTCGGTGAGGTCTGCCTTCACGTGCCGTGGAAATATTTCCCTTCAATTTCAGCGCTCAATTAAAAACACGACAGAGTTGATCAGAAGTGTTTTTTGGGGGGAACCTAAAAACATGAAAGGCACGACCACTAATGTAGCTACTCTGTGTACTAGGTCAGGCTATTTTATTAGGTATTGTATGTAAAAACATTCTTAACATTTTGTGTTTTGATGAGTGAACCAAGGCGACATGTTCCCCCATCCGTTGCTGGCCATCTTACAAACAGAAGGTATTGCGCTCCATCTTGTGGACTTAAACTACATTACAGGTTTTGATTAAACTGAGCATCATGCCAGGTATCAGAGACCGGTCGAAATACCGCAAAATAGAGATGCTTTGGATTCCTGACTCACAATCCTTGATTGTGCCAACTATCTCAAATATTTCACCTTATTTGTCTACATTTAATGTTGATTTAAATGCACAAATGAAATCAATATTGTACAGATGTGAATAAAAACACAGTGTATAGTCTAAATGAATATCTTGCCTTCAAATAAACGGCAAACAAAATCGCTCCAAAAGGTGGTATATGGGGAATGTGATGTGCGGTTTCTATGGTAACAGGGAGACGCTGAGTCGCCACGGAAAACGGATGTGGCGTAGAGTGAGGACGCTGAAGTTTTGAACCACTTTGAGCGGCGGAATCAGTGCTCAGTGTAAGTCGCATTTTAGTCCTTATTCTACATTTTCATCAACAATGTGCTCTTTTTAGCGTGTCGTTGGTCTGTTCCCGGAAGTCCATAAGAAACAATAACACCCCGGCGAGCGTTTTACTGGTCTGCTTTAGCTCGTTTGCTAACGCCTTAATTGCGCTATGGTCTCAGTCCTTCAAGCATCTAGGTTAGCCAGTTTGTAAACACAGCTCGCTGTAGTTAGTTAGTTGTCATGTTGTGTTATGCGTACATTACGTGACACGATGTTACCCTGCCTGTTTCATATAAGTAGACCTCCACTGTGTTTTGAAACTGAGTGAACAGGTCCAATCACTCACACGCTCACATCACTCACTAGCTAGCTAACATCGTTAGCCAGTAGAGTAATATACTTCTTATTAACCGTTGTGACCATTTATTCATCCCCCTCAGGACACCATGAGCAAACACGAGGACTCATGGGATAGGCTGGACACTGAGTTTGACCGTTTTCTACTGGACATGAAGCCATATGTCCTTAAACACCCTAACAAGACAGGTGCAATTCATTTTCATCCTTATTCACTTCACTAAACACATTGTAAACATCACTGATGTAACGTTAGCAAACCTAATTCCAGGCTCTGTTTTGTGCTTTTCTTTCATACCATGCTAAGCAAATAAGTGTGATTAGATAACTCCCAGAAATGAACTGACAAGAGAATACATTCATGTATTTAATTAGCTGTAACACAATTTCCCCCATGCCTCTCTCAGAGCGCCAGCGATGTGCCTTATGGATAAAGAAGCTGTGTGACCCAGCCACATGTGGTTCAGGTCTGATAGGGCGTAAGAACCGCAACATGTATGCCCGTTTGCTCCTTCACATGCTTAAAAGAGGGGTCCTGGAGCTGCCTTTCACCATCAAACCAGAGCCTGGCAGCCTCAAAACACTCCCTACCTACATGGTAAGAATGACTGCTTCATCGAATCATAAATATTGTTGTATTTCCATCTAGTAGTGACACAACTTATCGGTTTCAAACAACTTCTGCCCCTTCATTTGTAGTAGAATGAACTTCAAAAATGCTGTCATATTTAAGTGTAAATGGAGAGCCTTTTTTTTTTACAGAAAAGATTGTAGCTTGAATCTAATGCAGTTGCAACTCATTAAACATCATTGCAATGGATTGCATATACTGATAGACTTAATTAACCCAGTTTTCATCTCCTGTCTTTCAATTTTCATTTCTAGTCCATCTACTTTGATGAGCCCCTGACTGGTCGGTCTGTGGAGCACAGTGGTGCAGGTCTGCCTGACTGGGTGTCAGGAGAGCTGGGTGGCTATACTGATGACAGTTTGGTTTTCGGTCTGCTTAAGGACAGAACAAGTTCCACACCTATTGCAGCTCATCACAGGTACTTCCCCACTGTACATTACCTCAGTTAAATATATATAGCTTCAAAAATTTACCTAAATAAAACTTGCAGATGACAATTAATAATTTACCTTTTTTCCTGCAACCTACATACATAAACATGGCCAGGATCTCAGCTTTATAGATTTGATCATTATGCACTGGTGCATGGTAAGGCATGTTATATATGAACAAAAAACAGACTAGGAACCAGATTTTAAGGTGCAACACCTGGATGTGTACATGGGTCTGCAAAGTGGAAATCACCAATCTGGCACTCTGACCTACATTATTATACATGGGCATATTATTTCCCATACTATTACACCTATCAAGATACTGTTTTCTAAATGTCAAACAAAAACAGTATTTGTTGAACATAACATGTTTTCACTTTTACACTGGTCAGCTTTGCTTGTTGTATGCCTCATGTAGCTTAATTTTCTTCTTCTTGGCCACAGTCCATCTTTTTTAAGGTTCAGCAAGTTGTGAGATGTGACGTGGACTTCTTGAACATTTATTTTCCTCTGACCTCTCTCATCAGCTGTGCCTTTTATTCCAGCGGTCACTCCATGCTCAGTGTCACTTATACTGCTTCAGCCGACCCTCATCCCGACCAGGGTGGGCGTGAGTCGGAGGCAGTCCGGCTTTGGTGAACTGGCGTTGCTACCATGAATGGGAATGAATTCAATGATACAGACATATAGAGACATACAAAGTCACTTAACAGACTCAACTGACTGAAAAAGAGAGCATATAGACAGACAGAGAGGTGAAACCGAAGCTTTTATCTAACATGGAGAAGCAGGATGACAGCCAATCTCATATGAATGGGTCCAACGCGGGTCCAACATGCCTTGAGTAGATCCCTGTCATAAGTACGTCAGTTGTCTGAGAGGGATATTATATTATCTGTCTTCACCAGTTATTAATCTGATATTTACCTCAACTTTTCAATCCTGTTTGCATGCTTTGATTTTTTACTGGAGTAGAAAGCTGCTGTGTAAATGTGTTCGGTGCTTTACACAACTGTTTGAATCAAGCTGCTTCCTCTCTAGATAAAATAGCTCATCTAAGTCTGTGAGGAACCTGATCTAACTTAAAAACTGAAACTGATTTCCATGTACAGTATATTGGCAATATAACTTTCGGACGTGGAAGCACAAGACTTAACATACTGTCACGTATCCCTTAAAGAGTTCACAGTTCACAGCTTATCATAATGGCAGTGAGAGGCTCTTCTGGCACCCGTCTCTTTTGAAATGCATCACATTTTAAAGTCAAAAGTCAAATATGGGCATTCTAGTATGGTATTATGTTCCTACACAAATAGAGCTTATTGAAAAGCGAGCTCTCCCCATGTTCCAGCTGGTGACTTAACTTCTCCGATGAGAAGACTGACGAAAAAACCTTTTGGTCAGAATATAGAAGATGCTACATATAACGCACAAGATATAATTATCCAAGCATTCTGTTTTGATGTTCT
The DNA here is from genome assembly GCA_008360985.2 of Macquaria ambigua. Taxonomy (NCBI): domain Eukaryota; kingdom Metazoa; phylum Chordata; class Actinopteri; order Centrarchiformes; family Percichthyidae; genus Macquaria; species Macquaria ambigua. The sequence goes on along the minus strand of VMKM01000639.1, from coordinate 126,485 downwards.
TTTATCAGACTGAAAACATTCAACTGGGCTGTGAAGCTGGATATACACGGCTTTCGTGACTGATCGCCCATCATATTTGCTCAGTAGCACTGTCTGAAAAGTCGAAGACATTGCCAAGTTCTTGCATCAGTCTGCATGAACCGTCCATTCTGACTTTTCAAAGGGACGCACTTCAAAACAGCCTGAGAGGATGAGGAACCTCTCGTATTCTCGATCCATCTTTCTGTTATTCTCCTTTTTACACTTTCCCAGTTGTTTAACCTGAGGTCTAACCCCCGCAGAGGAGAGAGGGAAGCAGAGAGTAAGGCTTGGTAGCTCATTAGCTCGTTCTCTGTTTCTTAAATTGTTTGATTTCTATTCTTGTATGAGCATCAGCTAAACGCCTAAAACATAAACTTATGTATTTTGGATTTAGAAATGTGCTGCTTGATTAAAACTACTTGCTCATGTGATACTCAGGTACACATGCACGTGCATACACAAGCATGTATACACCCACGTGTGGACTCACTAAATCATCAGTCTTCCTAGTTTGCTCAGGGATATTTCCTCTGACTGCAGGCAGTTCAGGGGTTTGACAGAGTGATGTTAGTAATGGCTCAGGGTTTTTCATTCCAACAAGGAAAGGCAAATCGGAGGCCTGTGGCTTGATATGCTCATTAGCATAATAAAAAGAGAGCACTGTAAGTGTAGTAAAGAGAGCTTAATATCCACCGGGGCACTGTGTAAGAAGCAGTACAGGCCCTCTGCTGCCATATTTAATTCAGATTTTACCGTCAGGGGGTTATAGAATATTTGATTCTTAGAAAATGATCATTAGGACTTGTCTTTAAATATTTGTCACACTTAAACTTTCATTATCTAGCCCGTGTCCCACCAGTAGGGACATATTTTAATTCTGTGTTTTGAGTTTGAACATTAACGCTGGAAAATGATAAAATGAATGTAAAATGCCAGCATACCTAAATCACTTCCTCCTTGAGCGTGGAGGTAATGGACACGATTATGTGATTATGTTTATTTTCATAAATATGTTTGAAGCAGTTAATTAAATGCAACAAAGCCTGATAGACTTTATTTTATATGACTTGACGTCTAGCAGTGAGGTATTTTTACAGCATTACTGACCTGTTTGAATGACCAAAAGACTGCATCTGTTTGCATAATAGATGCTATAGCTTACAAGTGATTCAAAACAGTGTGGTTACAGCCCTTCCTCCCCTCTGCTGTAGAGGGTGTGGAGAGAGAGGTTTTGTGGGGAGCAGACTGCTGAGTACCAGATTGTCTGATTGGGATAAGACCATGAAAGACGTTCAGATCACAGGCTAACGTCCTGATGGAGAAAATTAGCCGGGCCAAGAGTCCTTTTATGTGTCTCTCTCATTTAGATAAGATTAAATGGAAGGAACTCGTCTGACTCCCTCCCTGTGATGTGGCAACGTTTGATCTCTGTCTCACTCGCCATTAGTCAGGTGATGGGCAGGGTTTTTTTTAGCTTGTGAAACTGTTGGGTCCAATTCAAGTTTCAAGATCCAGAGGCATGATTTTCAGATGTTTTGAGATGTTACTTCTGTTTCACACAGATGTGGATGTGCTGCAGTGTGTGTGTGTGTGTGTGTGTGTGTGTGTGTGTATTGTTTAACATATACATAATCTAACCTCATTAGTCCAAAATGCCCTGAGCAAATTCCACCATGCATTCCACTATTGCAGTGCTATTCCTAATTTAGCCACAAGATGGAGCCACTGCTTTGTCTATAGGACTAATCCAGACAGAGGAAAGCTGTGTGCAGTCAGCGAGGGTCAAGAGATCAGACAAAACAGCTTTGGTGACTAGCCCACATGTCCACTCCATCTTCTTATATGTCAGCTTGTGTTCAAAGGAGACAAGTAATGATAAAGACACAAGGGAGAAATGGTGGGTTGGTTTTGACATGTTAACTTGGCAGTCAGCACAGCTGGTGTAAGATTCACTGCTAACGTTTAATTTTGGCTTTATCTCTTTGCATGTGACTCTGCTCTCCATTTTGGGCAGCCTCTCTTTTATGCCTTATTATTGTCTATGACTTCTGTCTTCCATCTGTGTGCTTTTCATCCACATATGAAAACATTTAACCCCCCTTTCCCTTCTCCCTCCTTTACTTTTTTTTCTGGGTAAGTGCGACAGTGACATTGTCCTTGCAGTTGCAGTAGTCAGCCGTTGATGCTGGTGTAAATGCCTCACGTCTCTCATTGACAGGCCAGAGTGTTTCTGATCTTGCCTCCAGGTGGTGTTGGGTTATGGAGGAGGTTGTGCAGGGGCAGAGGGATGTTTGTGTCCCAAGGTCAGACTGCTTTCCTGAGGGTGCCTGAGGCTGAGACCCGGGCCCACTGGCTCTGCACCTGGGGGTCAGGCTGGGGTATGGATGTCAGGCTGCTTTAATCAGCCAAGCTGCAGCTTCTGAGGCTCTACATGGTGTTCTCATTTTCTTCTGCGTGTGTGTGTGTGTGTGTGTGTGTGTGTAGCTCTGGCCTGACTTGCCACTGCTTTGATCTCTGGGCCTCAGACTCCAGACACATCTGATTCAATTATCCTCATCCACCTGTTGACTTAGAGGCCCAAGATTGCAAAGCTTGGCCCCCTTATCCAAGTTTCATGGCTGCCTGTGTTTGTGCATGCAGGTGTGTGCGTGTCTGTGTGCGCATGCACAGACACACCAGTATGTGAGAGAGAAGGAGTGAGTGAGCACACGACTGCTGAAGTCTGCAGGGTTGTATTTGAAATTTTTGATCCTAATTAATGCTAAATGAGTAAAACAATATTACATCTCTCACAGTGTTAATGCAGTTGTATGTATTGATTGTTTTCCTTTTACATTTTTGTTATTTAAGGACATCTGTCCCTCAGAGGTACTGTATATATGCACCTCTAAATGCAACTGATGCAAAAACAAGTGCATAAGTACTTTGATGGTGCTCAGGTCAATTCATGCATTTATAACACATTATTTACAACACATGGCATGTCACTGAGAGACTTCCTGGTATATAAATGGACATCACACCTCCCCATGACATCAACCGTACATGTACAGAAGCACAATGTAATTATTTCATATTAGTATACAGGGCTCCGAGCATCTAAAACAATGGTGCTTTTGAAGAGCTTGTATCTAGGATCTGCGTTCTGTTATCACATTTTATGTCCTTTTACTGTCCAGTCTTATCCCCTAATCTTATCTACCAGTATTTTATGTACCAAACTCCTATTTACAAAAATCACTTTGACATGATCACTTAAATACTGTATTATATGACAAAAATAGGATTTAGTTTAGTTTAGCTAAGTTTCCTTTAATCAGGATGAGATCAGAATCTCCTTTACAAGAGAGCCCTGAGAACAAAATGCATATGTACAACATCACAGCACAATCGGTCATCGCTCGCGCACACACACACACACACACACACTAACTAAAACAGTCACATATTATTAAAAATATCAGCAAGAAGAACATTCATGTCCCTCAGATGACCTCTAGTTCTTAAAGGCAAACAATTAGACTAGATACAAACAATTAGCCCATTAATAGAAGTCATTTATCAAGATATTATACCAAACAAATGAATACAACCTATTAACATCACTGTCCATACAGTTAAATGTAGCATACTTTTAACAGTCCCTAGAGCCATTGAAGCTAACAATAGATTCTATAAAGAACCAGACATTTCAGGAACATGGCAATAATTGAGCCAGTTTTCTCTTCTTTAGTTAGTGATCTGAAATAGCCACTAGGTAGAATACCTATATGAACTGTAATAATATTTACTCAGTCAACAAACAGAGTTGCAAGAAGTATTAATATTGCGTTGGCGTTGTATGCGTGTTCTCTAATTTAGGGAATTTGAGATAAAATATACAAATTACAAAGGTGACTCTGCTTGCACAGATATCCTTTCTGTTCTATATTCAGCGGTCTTTCCAGAAACCTCCCAGCGATAGTGCTTTCCTCCGTGAGATAACACCGCCTGTGACAAATGAGGTTGAAAATGCTGAATACCAGGAATGCTTAAAAAATTACATGGGAGGAAAAGAACGCCCATAGGCTCCAAGTGTGAAACAGTGCCCTCTAGAACGCAACTTGATGTCTTTATTAGATGACAGCTATTTTTTTTTTTCTTCATTGTTGTCCTACATCTTCCCGTCTTCTCTCACATCTTCATTCAATTAGCATTAGTGGGCCATTAGTGCCTCATGTGCCTGCGCTTAATGAGATAGTGAGCTCAGTCATGCCTTTGTGTGTGTGTGTGTGTGTGTGTGTGTGTGTGTGTGTGAGAGAGAGCGAGACAGCGTAGTGAGAATGAGAAGTGTGTGCATGTGTGCCAATGAATATAAGCAGTTTCCCTGTTAAGCTCATTGTTTAAACCATGATGGACATGATGAGAGACAATGATTGAGGTGTATGACTATAAAAGGACTGTACAAGCCATAGACTGGTGCCCTGTGGGCTGTCCATGGAAACAAACTGATGTATAGCAGAGAGGTTTATTGTTCAGATGGGATGAAATGCAGACCACAAACCATGCAACCAATGCCAGATGTTGATCTGTGTAAATAGCGAGGCAGGCTGCCTACGCAAGCACATTCATATGCAAACAGAGGGACAAGAGCAGACTCCGGAGATGTGCACACACAGGCAAACTGTAGGTTAACCTCTCACACATCTCTTTCTGTTTCTCTTTCACATTCTCTCTTCCAGGAGGAGGCTGTATGAGGAAAAGATCCCATCACGACCCAGGTCCTCCAGTCCACTCAAACAGTCACCCAGACATGATGCCAGGATGGTTAGTTCATCACCATTTTTCAGACTGTCAGTCACACCTCTGGACTTCCCTGGCATATTTGTCTATATATTTGATTCAACAAGTAGTAGTTTTTTAGATTTATAGATCGCTGCAAGGTAGATGTGATGACACATTGAAATATTAACAGCAAACCTGCTGGTGCCAATACAAATAGTAGCCACAATGTTTTGCTTTCTTCTTTAATATGGACCAATTTGGAAATTCCTGAACTCGTTTCCCCATGAAGTCGGAGGAAATTCCCCGAACACGTAAGTTGCTGGTTCAAGCAACAAAAATGGAGCTAATGATTGCGATCACAATACATCTGACAGTAACATACACTCAGCTGCCAATTTATTAGGTACGCATTTATAAAACGTACCTTTCATGAAGGTTATAATGTTCAGTTTTTGTTGAAACTGTTTTAGAGAGGTGTTGATTCAACTTCATGGTCATTTAGGAGGCTGTAGTTTGTGGTGCTGTTGAACTGTATTGTGTTATACTGAGAGGTGTTTCTGTTCTTTTGTCTAACCTTATTGATATAAATGGGGTGGACAAAATATTGATGACACCTCTCTGTATAACACACATTTAAATCAAAAATGAACATTTTAACCTTCATGAAGGGTAGAGTTATTGCAGGGCTGTTGTATTAGACTTTATTAGTTTTGGTTAGGTGTACCTAATAAACTGGCAACTGAGTGTTCATACTTATCAGTGTTTAACACAATGCGTTGAGTTCCTGGTGCGATACAGAGACTGTGACACGCTGCTTTGAACAGCAAGTGACCCGCATACTCAGCATTCCTAGATATTGAAATGAAACGTTGACTCTGTTTGTTCGAGGGTGAGGCTCTAGGACCTTAATGCCGTTTTAATCAGAAGGGGCATTTAATCCTGAGCTATTCCATTCAGCGATTTCTCTGTGTCAGTGCAGTTCCGCTGAGGTCCACCCAAGGTCCACACTCCACCAGATCCTAATCAAATTCAACAACATCTCTCCTTTCCCTATCGCTCCCTGGACTTTATTAGATATTTCCCTTATTTCAACCTTGCTGCCCAACCTTGACTTAAGTAAACTGATCTTGTATCAACAGAACCCCTGGAAGCGTTCGAATTATACTGTATAAAACAAATCCGGAGGCCCGTTGTAACAAAAGGCTGGGGAAAACGAGAATGACAGGCAGTGTAGCTGCATATGCCCCTGTTGTGGAATTTACTGCATGACGGAAATGATGTGGAACTGCCAAACATCTGGAGTGCTGTATGTGAGAGGGAGGAGAGTGAGGGAGCAAAGGGTGGAGAGATGGAGATAACGAGGGAGTAGAGTGCTGTTAGTATGGGAGGAGAACACATGTGGGTGTACTGTATATCTGTAAGCTTTTAAAGAACCCTTTTGTTGTTGCCAAGAGAGGAATTATATTGTGTCAAAATGAAACCCTCCATCACTGTCTGCTGTTTGCTTCCTGGGGCCAAACTGCCAATCAAAGAAATCATTTAAATTCCCTCCTCTAATTTATAACCCTCCCCTCTTCATTTCCATTTTGTTTTTGCTGTTTACACACTCTTTCACTCCCCTTTTTCCTCCTCAGGTGGATGGGGGGCTGAAGGCAGATATGCCTCCCGATGACAGTGACCTGGAGGCTCGTCTCAACAGCTGGAACCTGGGGGTGAGTCCAGGGGCATGCCTTGAGCTTCTTGGTTATATGCAGCTGTCAACATGCTGCAGCTCATCTACAGTGACAGTGAGTGAGAGTAGATCTACATCAATAGCACAATGATGCTGAGTTAGCCGCATTGCTTACACGCTGCTGAACAAAGGGTGTAAAAACGCTTTCACCTATGTCCTCTTGAAACCACTTCCTTTAGGCAGCGCACTGCTATTGTAGGACGTGAGGCTCGGATGAGGGGTGGGAGAAGGGTTGTGTAAACTGAGCATTTGAAGATGTGCGCACCTCTCTTATCTTCTCTGTCTGGAGTGCACCAGGCCAGGGCTCGATAAGCACTCTGCCCTCATGTCTTTCAGTCCCTTATTTATTCCCTATCTCCTCACCTGCATGACCCTGAGTCTCTCTTTTTCTTTTTCGCTTGCTTGTCGCCTCTGTCCTTTCACCCACCTTACTCACACAATGATGTTTTCTACAGAACAGCCCCTCTCTTTCAGTTTTTTCTTCTCTTTCTCTAACCGTTTCTCTCTGTTCTATCATCCTATCTTTCGCTCTCTCTCTCTCTGGCACTTTATCTCTCTCTCTGTCCACCTATCTCTCTCTGACTCTCTCCATGTTACTCTCCCTCTCTCTTTCAATACTAGGGTAATCTGAGGTATCTATCGGCAGACGTGAAGCCGTGCACTGCGCCGCTCTGCACTCCTCTGTGTTGAGGCGCTGATAAGAGGCATTGCTTGGCAACGCTCCCCCCCCCCTCAAGCCTGCATCTTTCAAATCAACAGATGTTCCTTCACACACAAGCACCCACACACACACACACACACACACACACACACACACACACACACACATACACATACACACAAACCCCCTTCGAGTTTACAGAAGTTTTATAGATGCACTGCTTCAAAGCGCCCAGCTCCTTCGAAATTTCAGCACAGCCAAGCGTCACTCTATCTAGAACATCTTTAGCTTTGCTTTAGATGTTCTGAAGCAGTCCATATCGGTTTGTTCATTTCGCCTCTAATGTAATAAAGTCTGTTTAGTCAGCATGGTGGCCATACTGGACGGTAGACAGCAGATTGCTTCAGTCTCGGATAGGAGTTTCTGTAAGAGACACAAAACCTGAGTCAGCTGGACGACCATCTGTAACATCTTTCAGTTACTCTGTGGCTTTTGTGCTGGAGCAACAGAGGTTTATCTCTAAGGGGAGTTGAGTGTTACAGTAGAGTTAGGTGCAGCATACACTGACCTGCTATTAAAGAAAAAAAAAGCATGCAAACTAGAGAAAATTGTGTAAAAACTAGGCCTATTTTGTCATACAATACAGAATTTAATGGTAGTCCCTGCCACTTGGCCATCCATTGTCTGTGGTTAGATGGGTGTGCTGACGGCTTGCTCAATGCTAGTCTGAAACTAGGAAGCCATCAATCACCGTGTGTTTGTTTGGCTGGAGAGCCAGGCCTTGTGATGTGGAGTGTTGTTCCTCTTCTGCGTCCGTCCATCCATCCACGTCAGGTTCCAATGACACAGGACGCTGTGCCAGCTGTGAGGCCGGACAAACATGTGCACACAGGGAGCATGTGTGTGGGCACGCAGAAATACAGCGTGCGCACAGGCCTACGTGTGCACCGAGTCCAAGTTTAGTATCGCACTGTGCCAGCGTTACACCACAGCATTTAGTCTACATGTCTTCCTTGCCCTGTGGGCCGTGCTCAATCAAATCTGATGACTGGCTGTCTGTGGGTATAAAAAGAAATCCCATTCTTGTTTTCAGCCTGGGCACTAGTTTAGAAGGATATTGATTGATTCATCACTTGGTAAATATTTTTTTTTTAGCCAATGCCAAATTTAAGTAGCAATTCATCACACAACATGGCACGCACCATTGATGCTGCTCTGCACTGACTATATTGAGTGGTCTGTTTTTGTGCATGCGTCTTTCTGTGTGTGCAAGGATTACAGTTTACAATAAATCTGATTGTAGTCAAGCCGGATGTCTCCTTTTGTTGAGAGCTTACAGTATGTCAGCTAACAAAATGTCTGGCCTGTTTTTACCTGCATCACGCAGACTTAGTCGGGAGACAGAGCTACTTTCATCTATCTCACCTGTCACTGGCTCCCCCTGAAGCAACAGATTGTGACTTTATCCTCGTACAGTAGCTGTAACTATTTTAGTCCCAAGCTCTGAGGTTCTTTCAGGTCCTGTTCTCTCATCTCCCATTCATTCTGCTTTGTGTGGGTTGTGCCACCTCACAACATTAAATACTTTCCTTTACCACTGAATGAGTCCCACACTACCCTCCTCTTCTTCCTCCTCCTCTGACTCTTCTTCCTTCTTCTCCTCCTTCATCCCCATGTTGAAGAGATTAGCAACAGAACTGCTTACTGGGCGTCATTGCTGTCATCTCCAAAGTCAGCTCTGCTGCTTTGAAAGGCCGTGATCTTGCCTCTAGTTGGCAGCCCCTACAGACAGCCTCAGTGCATGAGAGAGAAACGCTGTATGATAGTGTGAGTTCACAAGAAAATAAAGGGGTCATAAACAAACGTCAAATAGTGGAAGGAAAAGAGCAGGTTGTCAACACACAGATTTTTCTTTTTCATTTGTGTCACAGTTAGTGAGCTGTATTGATGTAATGCTGCAGTCACTTGGACTGTGACCCTTTTTACGTTCAGGTAGTTTAGCGGCTCGCTCTTTTTTTCCATCTCTTGTGTTTCATATTATAATCAAAGAACATGCCGTGTCAGTGTTTGGCAAGGATGTATACACATTTGTCTCCATTTGACGGTAAGTGGAGCGGGGATAGCTTACAGATTAGTGGTCCTGAGTGTTGACAAAAGGGCCGTGTCGGGACAGCAAAGAGGGGTTGAGAGCGGAAACAGAGCTGGCCACACACACAATGCCTTGAAGTAGCCCGACGCATTCTGTCTTTCTAAACAGACAAGAGTTGACGGAAGAGACTCCAGCCACAGCACCAGGCTTTTGATGTGCTCCCCGCATTGTTTATGACAAACTCAGGGCGGAGGTTAGATTCTGGTAGTGGTAGGTCTTTGTTAGGAGAGGAAGAAGAGAACGAGAGGTCTAAAGTTTTTCTATTTGCTCTTTCAGATTGAAAACCCCAGGTATTTGCGAGAGAAGCCCATTCCCTTGTCCCCGGTAAGTTGTCAAGGGGTTCCTTGTGGTTTATTTATTGTTACATAGACAAAAGTGCTGCCTTTGAACTCCTCAGTCACTTCATCACCTAATCTCACTCCTCTTTATCTCTGTAGATTTTCAAGTCAAGCTTTGGGAGGAACAGCACCTTGGCCGATGATCTGGGCCCACTGCTTGTACAGAGCAAGGAGGTATGCACCACAGTAAGAGCCCTTAGCAAACCGGAAATAGTATGCGAGAGCTTCTATGTGTGATAAATATCATAATTCTGATGCCATCTTTGTAAATCCAAAGGCAGTACATGATATTTGAGACTGCCCTTTACAGTATATCCATTCCAGTAAGCCTAAATCCTTTCTACTCACTATTCAGTACGCTCAGCATTTGTATAGAAGCAAGTGTTGAACACATACAGGGGTTAAAGCTCCCTTGACTTCATGTCATTAGACACCCCCACAGCCATGTACATACATCTTTGTGCATATTTTGTATTGTTGAAATGGCCGAGGCGAGCGTTCCTCTTAGACAAAAATAATGCCGGCTCCCAGTGATGACAGTTTTTTCCTTATGTGGATTTAAGCTGAAAATCCCATTCGGAAAGCATGCTTTGAAGTCCCCTCTGCCCCTCCCCACCTCTCCCGATACACCACTCCTCCCCCACCACCATCCGTCTTTACCCACACTGTTAAATATAAAACTGAGCATGACTTGGCTGTAATAGCCATGGCTTTTCATGTCTGCGAGGGGAAAGCGCTCCAGTCAGTTGGATGGGCTTCGCCGGGAGAGGGTAGAGAATGGAGGGGGAAAGGGCAGAAAGAAAGGGAAAGGAAGAGACACACAGAGACATGATGGACACGAATGGTCTTGCTTATTGACCTGTCATAACAAAGATCTGTTTGGGACTGCTAAAAGAGGATTCACATGCGTGGACACACACACACTCCCCCATACACATTCACCCAGTTGGTCGGTCAACCCATGGGCTGATATTGAATGTAGCAACACCAACACGAAAACATTAAAGCAACGTCCCATGCTGTTTGATCCTGCCTCACTCTAGCTGACCGGCTACATACAGCTGTGTGTGGTGGGAATATAAATTTATCACATCTCAGAAGACCATATTTAACCTCCACGCCAACTTTACTTTGATATACACAGAGTTACCAGTTTAATAGGTACACCAGTACAGTCTATAGTAATGCAATCCAATTCAGTGCCCTGCAATAAATGTTATTGTGTGAAGCTTATAATGTTCAGTTTATTCTAACATTGAGTCAGAGGGTTGTTGATTCAACTCTACGATCATTTTTGAGGCTGCAGTTAATTATATTTTTATATTTGATAGCATTATGTTGATGGGTGATTCTAATATTTTGTCCACCTCTTTTATGTGAGTAGTATGTATAGTGGATAAGATGCCTTTCAGATTCAGTTTGTATGTATACATACATTTTTAGAAAGGGAAGCTGAAGGAACCTACATGGTGCTTAGGTTTGTGCTGTTTGCCTACTGCAGCCCCATCTATTGCAGACTATTGATGTAGTGATATAGTGTATGTGTCGTGACCTTCTGTTTTTCCAAGGCTTATAGAAGTCGGTCCCAACAGACTGTGCTTATGCTTTTTATCCATGCTAGCGGCATGACTCTAGGTACGGTTGGTTGGTCCTCCACTTTGGTCCAAACTGAAACAACTACAAGATGGATTGCCATGACATTTTGTACAGACATTCATGGTTCCCCCGAGGATGAAACCTAATGACTTTAGTGATCCCCTGAATGTTTCTCTAGAGTCACCAGCAGGTCAAAGTTTTCACTTATCCTGTGAAATATCTTAACATCTTCTGGACAGAATTTCAATTTCATACAAAATTTCTATTTGTCCAATAGTTTGGTTTATGACCTGCAAATCAACTGACATTTCCATCAGCCTCAGCTGTATATTTGTTGTTCTTTTTTGTGCTAATTAGCAAATGTGAGCCTGCTAACATGCTAAACTAAGATGGTGAACATGGTAAACATTATACCTGGTAAACATCAGCATGTTAGCATTGTTATCAAGTGTATGTTAGCATGCCAATGTTAGCATTCATCCCAAAGCACCGCTGTGCTTAAGTACAGCTTCACAGAGCCACTAGCATAGCTGTAGGCTCTTAGTCTTGGTTATACTGTTTAGCAGGAGGCTTTGGGTGCAGGGCATGCTTTGTCCCAATGCATCTCTGATTCCCATTGTAAGGTTCTGGGAATTCCCTTTTGACTATACCATCTGCTCTGTAAAAGGGGAATCATAATAGGTCTGTGGTTTATGACATGCTATTGTAAAGCCCCTTTTTCTTTTAGTTTTTATCATTTAAGATGCCCTCACTGATCATGTGTCTTGAGTCACCATTAGCAATTAAAAGAGTGTTAGGTGGATTTCAGGAACTCTGAACCCCACCGGATACAGCTGTGACCACACACACACACACACACACAGTATTTCCCTATAGAAGTGACTCAAGTCATCAATCCCACCTTATACATATCATCCTCAATAGCCATGTTAAGCTTTCCTGCAGAACCATGGAAGCCTTGTCCAACCCTGCTATTGCGTGGCTGTCTAGGCCCAGTCTAGAAAATCACAGTGACATCACTTCCCTTTAATCCCCAAAGCCTAGTTGAAAATTTACCCAGGTTTAAAGAGTTATACACGCCACATGTCATTAAGCTGGCGACAGCTTAACGAACATCTCAGCTTTCACACCAAGCTCATCCTCCCGCTAAGCTACCGACTGCATTGATAAGAATGCTGACTGCTCTTTTCCTATGGAACAATGAGTGGCAGCTGAGAAACTTCACCGCAAGCTGACATCGCTTTGAGTCACTTAGCTTACACAGTGTGTTTGCTTATGGGTGAGTTGTGGAAAATGTCTCGCAGGAGCAGCAAAGTCCTGCTAATCCTTCAGCACACCCTAGCAGTGCTCAGCGGCATTGTGAGGGCTGGGTCTTTCTTTGGAAATTCAATTAAATGGTGACTGATGAGTCAGGCTTAGCCATAGGCCAGAGTCATGTGATTACAGAAGGAGATACTGACAGGCTGATTAAAGTACCCCATCTTTCTTTTAAAGTTTGTGTGTGAGTGTGTGGATGCTGTCTTCAAACTAACCCCTTGGTACCTGACCTGAGAGATTGTTGGCAGAAGGCACAGCATGGTAGATGAGTGTGTTAGTGTCAAGCAGTCACACTCTAATGGTCACAAGCCCCTGACTTGGCATCAGGCCCCTTTGCTTTCCGTTGCCATAATGATGCAGTCTCTTTAATCTAAGGATCCTCTGGGATGGAGCTTGAGCTCTCAGCCTGTGATTTAGAGGGCCATAGCCTGTCTTATTTGAACGTTTTTCAAAGCCGAAACAGAGCAAGCTAGCGAGCCTTAGTAGTTTAAAGGTGACTAGTCATTTGGCTTTCAAGATGGCGCTTCAGGCTGGGAGACACAAGGGACCAACAGTGTTCTTTAATGATAAAGTTACTATTTCAAGCATTTCTGCCCTTTGTACTTGATTCTTATGTACTTCGTGTATTCATATTAACAATTTCAAGAAATAATCTGTTTACTTACTCTGTGTTTGGAGCTACCCTCCTCTAAAACTGTGAGAGTAATTTTTTCACATGTCAGAGATTCAATTTTAGTCAAAGTTTTTATCCAACCTTACTATCTGGGCAGACTACAGTAAATTAACTTCTTGTCAGAGTGTGGAAATGGCATCTAGCTGCTCCTCAGTAGATAGCAGAACGCTGCATGCTGACTATCGTAGAGCATCTGTGTTTACTGAGGATGAAAGACGCACCAGGACATTGTACATCTCAGGCACGACGAAGGAGATGCACAAACGCAACCTTGCTTTGTGGAGCCCAAACAGTTAGCAGACGATTTGTGAACACATCCCCCTGAGGAAAAAGGCCTTGACCCCGCATCGGCTTTGAGAGCAGAAAAAGCAACTGTTTCCGTCTTCTCCTCGCATTCCCTCTCTCATACCCCCTCCCCACACCACTACCCCCCGTCTTCCCTCTCATCCTTTCAAGATCGAAGTGTCAAAAAACATGGCATCTTACAGCACTCGCTACAACTCTGAAGAAGAGAAGAGGCAAAAAAGCTGTACCACCCAGTCGGGCTGTTTGAAGGCATCTCAGACGCCTTAGGTGTACGACATTCCTCCTCCTCCTTCCTTCTCTGACGCTTTTATAAACAAGTTTCAAACGCCCCTGATCTAGTTTGACAAACTTTCTCCAAAGAGCATTTGAAGAGAGGATGAGAAAGTGACACCCCCACATGTGCTTTTTTTTCTTTTTGGGCGCCGGCAGAATCAGGTCTCCACTTACTCTTCTGCTTTTCAATCACTGCCATCTCTCTCCCTCTTTCTTTCTCTCACTTTCTTTTGCTTTTTCGTTTCTACTCTGACAGGTCTCCTGTGGTCCCCTCAATTGCACAAGAAATCGTGGTAAATCAAGAAAAGACACAGAAGAAAGAGACAGAATATTTAACAGAGCTTTGTCAAGGATACAGTGTATAAATGTAGCTGAAGTGCAATAATGAGGAGAGGCATCTAGAAGGCAATTTTATGTGTCTTAGGTCCTGTTTACACCTGGCATTACCATGCGTCTTGGGTGATTCGATCACAAGTGGACTGTCAGTTCACACCTGGTATTAGAATTTGTCTCCACATGCGTGGAGTGACCATTTGTGATCGGATCTCACTTCCCCGCTCTTATTGTTTAAAGAAATAAACACGTACATTATTTCCGTTTGCAAAGACCAAATGCGTTATTGTTTTTAACCGGCAGGAGGCAGCAATGCACTTCCCGCGCTTAGTCTGCTGGAAATTAAAAGTATAAATAAATAAATACAATTATTTTATTGTTGTGGCTTCTTCTTGTTGTTTCATGCTTTAATATGACGCCGTTGGTGTGCAAATGACTACATACTTCCGCTAACGCAGAGGACGTCAGTTGAGTAGGCAGCACACATTCGCGTACACACTGCTAAAAGAATGTGGCCATATGGTGCCCAGACCACCTCCGAACGTGGTCTGAGCGATCGGATCTCAATGCTTCCTCAGTGCGTTTTGGGTGCATTCACACCAGTACTTAGAGCTGTCCACTTGTGATCAAATCACCCAAGACGCATGTTAATGCCAGGTGTACACAGGGCCTTGGTTGGACTTTTTATTTTCAGTGGTGCTCAGAATGATCATCCAAAGAGTAGTGCTGACATCTTAACAAAACCTAAGCTCTTTGGGTTTTAGAGATTCCACCATTTAAATCCCTAAACATGGATACATATTTTTTCTCTAACATCCAGTATGCTGTTGATGTCTGTATCGTACCAATATTTATACACCTAAACCAAACTGTAATTGAATATTATTTTTTGCATTGCTTTCCTTTGATTTATACCAAGACAAGGTCTAATGTGGTTTGACTGTACCAAGTAGTGGGAATTTTCTACTTAATTGTTTTGATGACTAAAACAAACAAGAGCTAGCCTCGGGATGTTGTTAACCACTGTCAACCACACTTTCAAAGGAAGAACATTGTCACTCTGCTCCAGGGTTGATTAACACACCAGAACAGACAGTGACTAAACATGAGTAGTGACATCAAAGCAAATGGCCAGTCAGCCTGTCAGAGTTTCTCTTTGTATTTCCATGTGTTGTGTGTTTGTGAGTGGAAACATCTTGTGTGTAAATTTTAATAAACCAACTAGAAAGACTAGCTAGAAAAATCTGAGGAAAACATATTATTTTAAAAAGCAAATGTGGTTTACAAAAGAACAAATGAAAAAAATAAAATAAATCGGAACACAAAATACATCAGCAAAAATGCTACAGTTTCTCTAGCACCACCAGGAAAAAAAAGCACTGCCATGCAAATCTCTAAACACTTTCATACTTACCAGAGGATAAACCTCTTTCATTTTACATAACAACGTGTTCTTTTTCTCTGGCACACCCTCAGGCAAAAGTTTACTTTTTTTTTCACCCTGCCAGCGTAAAGGCTCTGAGAATTGAAATGTTGTCTCTCCCTTTTTTCAGTGTGTAATGGGCATTACAGCCTCACAGGGCTGCTATGGCTGTCCTTGACTAGAGAAGATTTTCACTGACTGTTAGTCACAAGATTTCTTCAACTAATCAATGACTTCATATATAATCTGTCATTCATCATTATTGTCTCTCTGCAGACAAATGCAGTGATGCAAAGGGAACGCCAAGTCATATTTGCGAATAATATTGTCATGCCAGAGATGTGATAATTATTTTCCAGTAATGAAGAATGATTAATAGCTCATTTTGTATAAAAAGGCCGTAGAAGACGAAAAATGGATTGCAATTTTCTTAGTCAAATAAAACCCTAATGACCTATTCATCACCTACTGTAATTGACTAAGCTTTAGGAGATCTGTTCCAACATGCTCATGACAACGCTGAACTTTTGATCCTCTTAAAATACTGTGTTCAAATGAAAACAGTCGCTCTCTTCATGATCAACTGCTATGTGTGTGCAGAAGTACACACACACACAAACACACAGGCTTTCACTTTGTTGTGTTTACTATAGACTGACTGAAGATTTTATCGCAAACATGTACACACACACACACACACAGTTGAGTACATCTCAGCCTCACAGTGGTTTTTGAAGCTCTGCGCATGGATAAATGTTTTTTTAATGTTAATGTGGTTTATTTCATCATCAGCTGCGCTTGTGTGCAAGACAGGACACAGATTTATGTTATCTCTGTTATCCTGTCACTTTATATGATGATGTTTTTTTTCCCAAGGCATGTCTCTGAAAAAAAAAAGTTAGTACATACATCTCAATGTATAACTTCCCAGAACAAAATTGGTTTGTCTCGTGTTGCCTGGTAATAAATAGTATGTCATCCCATAAGCAACTTAATTTCATATATGGAAATACAAACTGATTCACTAGAGAGTTAAAAGTGCTCCACAAGTCCATAGTGTTACATACTGTATGTAACGTTTGGTTTTCTTTGTGTTTCCAGACTGAGATGAAGATCAAAGTCCTGGAGGCCAAGCACCAGGAGGAGAAACTGAAGATGCAGCAGAGACACGATGTAGATGTTGAAAAAGTAAGAATCAAAACTGAAAGGTAGTGAATCCTAGCAGTCTGTGTAACGTCACAGGTCACGTCATTTCATTTTGTCTATGGAATCATCTCTTACAACCATACATGCTTGTAAATGTCCAGTAAACCAGCAGACCTAGTCTTATATTAATTTTATTAACCTATCACAGATACTGTATGAAGCACAACCAAGGTCCTATAGTGCTATATTCTTTAGTTCACGCCCAGGCAAGGGAAGGGCGTAGTCTGACCATGGCTGAATCCCATTCTGGATGTCCACTGCGTTTCTTTGGTTGCGATTGGCATGAAATAATTACTCATTTTCATTCACTACATCTCATCAGGCAATGTCCACTATGTAACTGAAAATTGTTTGCAGAGTCCTCATAGTTTGAGCTTATATTGTGAAATAACACATAAAAAGAGCTTCAGTCAAATGACTCGATAGTTTCTTCTGGGGCAACTAGACAGGCAGGTCTGTTAACTTGAGCGCTCATGAAAACCAGTTAACCTGTGTTACGATGCCCATCATTGACTCTTGATTCCATTCGGTGGCTAATGAAAAGGAAAGAAATGAGCCTCTCCTCTTTTCATCGCCCCATCCCACAAATAATCAGCTCTTCAAAAGCTCTTTGTCAGCTGGTGAAAACAGCAGTAAAGCTGGTTTATTTCACACTAGGTGCCCATCAGTTAGGCTGCAGATCAAGCACCTGGGATCTGTCACGTCCTCGGTATGACTTTCCTTTGCTGCCACAGAAGCTTTTAATAAAACAGAAAAAAAACACTCCAATTTTCTCTCCATTTTAAGATGCCCATTTCTTCTTTGTGTTTGACAAGAGACAGGATGACAGCTAGCTCTCTCTCCCTCTCTTTAATTACATACAGATTGCGAGTTATGTCCGATTTAATTTCCTTAGAATTTTACCCAGGATTCCCTCTAATGGCTTCAAAGGGGAGTGATTCAGGGTTGCACTCTGACGAGCCTGATGGAGGGTGGGCAAGCTAGGTTTAGTTTTAATTAGTCTCCTTATGAATAATGTATAGGCTGCTGAAAGGCTACTGGTCATTGTCCCCCTGCTTGAAATGGATAGTGTAATGAGAGAACAGGCCTGAGTGTTGTATGCTAATGGTTGTGGATCAGCGCTGTGTGTAGTTCTAAAATATTTAATAACCTCAGGTGAAGAAGCACATCTTTATGTTGTTTTTTCTCAACATGCAAATGATCTGAGATTAACAGTAGACCACAGCGTACACCAGAAAACAATAGATGGTCATTAATAACCATATTGGGGTTAAATTACATTTGTGTTTTTGTTGTGAAATGTGTTTCTGTTTCTCTGCATGTACAAAAAGTATACTTGTGTTCTAACTCCAAATTTTGTAGCTGTGTTTTCTTCTCCAGTTCAGTTGCTCCATTCACTGGTGATATTGGTTAAAGTCATGGACAGCCAGGCTGGGTTCCTCCTGCATTAGGATCTATTATAAAAGCCTAAAATGGGCACTGTAAAAGCTGTCATTTCCCACTGTCTAGTGCACTCTCCCTGGATCTGACACTGTGTCATCGCCTTGCTTGGGTGGTGAAATGGAAAAAATTGGGTTTCCCTAAATGTTCTGTGAACTTTGCTCCAGCCGCTCCATCCTCCTTTCATCTCCCCCATCCCATTCACATGGAGGATGACAGGCTTGGCAACTAAGTGCACTTGGATAGAACAAAATGCTAGAAAGATAAAGTCTTATGGGCTCTGGGACAGTTCTTGACGGGAAAAATAAGCACTCTTACTTTCTGCCATTTCAGCCAGAAAACCATAGCATCAGTTTGTTGTTGGACTAGTCTGTCTTGTTCTGTTTTGTTAATTGGATGGGTTATACCAATACCATTATCAGTTATGCTTAAAAAGAGGGTTAGATTAACTTAGATTAACATTTTAAGTAGATGATTTGATTTCATTGTGAGCAGAATTCGGTAAGGTGACATTAGGACAGTTGACTGCGGATTCATCATACCTATACAGTACATGAAAGCCTGTATGTACCATCATTTTATGAGAAACTATATATATATGTATGTGCATTATGCAGCCAAACACCTTCTTCCTCAACATGGAGAGTGCTCGACTGTCCTTTTATACTTGAGCTCCACCTCTCCATAGCCTAATTTAACTAATTACTCCCAGATGGCAGGAGCAAGCAGATGTAGTTACCTCAGCACAGCTCAGCACAGGTGGTTCACTCAGATGCCATTTCACTCAGTTAGCCCGTAGTCTCTTTAGAATTAGATAGGCATGTGGAAGATGAAGTCTTGTCAGGTCATACAGTGAATTATGTATACAAAATGTTCCATGTCCCAATAAATAACCAAATCTAAAGATGAAAATTCTATTTTTTTTTTGTCAAATGATCACGGTTGAGGATAAAGGGCTGTTTTGTTGCCGTGTCCAAAAACATTACTAATGTAAATATACCTTTAACATAATCAGAAAATATTGATTATTTAGATTTAGTTGCTGTTAGTTGTGCTATTAGTGCCTTTTTTAATAGAACGGCTACTCAATTTAAAGGTGCCCTGTGGAGTTTTCTCATAGTCCTTTAGACCAAACAAACATGCTTAATGTATTTCCTTCCTCATGAAAACATTTGCAAAGACAATTTTTCTTAAAATTATGAATCCTGCATTGTTTACATTTATGTTTACTTGCTAGCAGACTTTCTTCCTCCCCTGCCTTTGTGGTGCATCACTGTGTTTCTTGACGCGTTGCACCCACCTGTAAATCAGTGGAAAAATGTGAAACCATTGGCATCCACACGTGAAAACATTGATCCATGTGGCTACTAGAGGTCAGAAACTCCACAGGCTACCTTTAAGGGTGATTGCAGGTTCCAGTGCTGTTTATGAGTTTTGGTGGTTGTTTTCACTCTGTTCATATTTGGTACCTTTTTTAATTTAGCCTCTGTGACTAAGCATCTTGAGCAAAAATTCTTAACTTTGCATGTAAAACTTGGTTGACAGCTTAGGTAGCTACTGGTGAAAGTAAAAAGCTTCAACAAAGACACTTCAAAAAGAACCATAATAACGTACGCAAGATATTTTCTCAGTGGTAAAAAAAAAAAAAAGCTGGATGTTCTCCAGTACGTGTTACAAACAATCTCCCTGTCCCTCCTTAGATTCTGGACCGAAAGAATGGTGAGATTGAGGAGATGAAGAGTGTGTACCGGGCCAAGCAGAAGGAATCGGAGGAGATGATCCGTAAGCTGGAGAAGAAAGGTGAGAGGTCACGGGATTGCAGGGTTAACTGGAAGGATGTTTATACTAGTGTCTCTGAACACTCAGTGTAAAAAGCCCAAAAAGATGCAGTTCCACAAGAGACTGCACTGGTGTGGAGTGACGTTCTCCAGCTGTGCTTCTCAATCTAATGTTTAATCGCATAATGTGTGTACCTTTTTTCTTCATGCTTAATTTCATCTTCCTGACTCTTCTCTCACTCCTCTCCTCTCTATTCTAAAAGCATTTGATGAGAAACATATAAACTTGGCAAACAGAAGCGCTACTGGCCATGTGATAGAAGCAATACCTTTATTGACATTGATTTACTGACAGCGCATCAATGAGCACGAGTGTATGTCTGTCTGTGTGTGTGTCCGTCTGTGTACATACCCTGAGGCAGAGCCTGACTGCTCTTCGTGTGTTTGTGTGTGCACTCTCCCACAGTTCAAAGTGTGCTGCGGGAATCCCAGGTCATCTGCGAGAGCAAAGAGAAGCAGATTGCTGAGCTGAAGAAGATGTCGGATCAGAGTGCCGACTCCCTGAAAAACGAGTGGGAGAAGAAGGTATGAGGAAAAGTTGAAGGGCTTGGATATTCTGCAGCCCAACCCCCTGTAAGCAGCCCTGAGCTAGAGGAAGGCTGTTTGATAGCATGAGACTAGCAGACTTCGCTGCAAGCAGGCAGGCTCTGCTATACTACTATAAAAATCTTTATTCTTTCATGCTGTGCTTAAGTAAGTGTGGGTTTTTTTAGTTATGAAAAATTAATGCTCTCTGCCCTGGGTAAATTGTGTTTTTACTCCTGATAGCTCTAGCTAACTGAGCTGTTGGGGCTCAATAAGATCCTAATGAAATTTCCACTCATCTCTTCTGGGTCATTTAGTGTGTCATGAGCAACCATGTGGAACAATTTTTCTCAGATGTAATAATAATAATTTAAAAAAACGACTTAGCCATATAAATGATGCTTATTCCCCTTGAATAAGCAAGACATGACATGTCTAAAGAAATGCATTTTATGAAATGAGAAATTATCAGAGAAACAGTGACAAAAGAAATAAAGCAAAGTAGTCATGGGACTCCAGGGAGAAAGATCTGTGACTGATGTGGAGTTATTTTGTGCCCTTCCAGCTGCATGCTGCTGTGACGGAGATGGAGCAGGAGAAGTTTGAATTGCAGAAGAAACACACTGAGAACATCCAGGAGCTGCTGGAGGACACCAACCTCAGGCTGGCTAAGATGGAGGCTGAGTATAATGCTCGGTCACAGGCAACTGTGAGTACAGGAGCAGGCGCTGGTGAGGCGTGTTTAGGATTTCGATACTGATTAAGCTGAAGGAAACTATGTTATTCACAGCCATTGTACTGTATGTATAAGAGATAACTTTGCATGTAGTTGACTCCAAATGGCATCAAGCTGTAACAGTTTTTAACTTTACCCAGACCTCAGGTAACATGATTTAACTTGAATTGGTATACTCATGTTTATTCCATACCATCATCACTTTATACCAAAGGGAATGAGCATGAGTACCACTTTAGTTCACTTGCTGCTGTTAAGGAGATTTATCTTAAACGGCAGCAGGAGATGTGGGCAGATTATATTTTATACCCAACACCAGACTTTGGACACTGGAACAAACAGGATTGTGGGTGACAGTATGAGTGTATTTTTGCATAAAACTCTTGCCTTGTTTAGCTTTTAGCATTTGACATAGCTCTAATTATAAATCACTGACCTTTGCCGCTCCATGGCTCAAATGAAAGGAGACATCCTGTAACCTCTGGGCGAGAATGACTGATCATGACTGATCATCTTTATAAAGGTCTTTGATCCAAGTGTGTATTAAATCTTACGCGTGGCAATGGTTGTGCATGCATACACACACACACACCTCCCAACGCAACAGTTTCTTTGATATCACATGAAAGGACTTTGCTTGTAAGCGGGATCGTGCACATTTCATTAGTGGGGATCATCAACACCAGAGGCCAGTCAAATGCACTGCTTAATAAATAGTATTGTTATCAGTATCAGCATTTATGGGCTGTCACACATATCACACATACACACATATTGCTTCTGCCTTTTATCTGTCAGCAGGCCCGCATTTAAGAGGCATCAAACACTGGACAGTGCGGGGCCGGCACTAAGGCCCCTCTTTCAATAATTAAGGACAGACAAGGCCCCAGAGAATGAAAAGAACCCTCTGTCACTGTAAATTAGCTGCTCTCCTGCTATGAGTTTGGGCTGACCTACACACACACACACACACACGCACATGCGTAGGATGTTCAAAGTGGACTTTAGCTTAGGGAAGTTATAACAGCACTCTTGTTGCGTGGTTGCTTGTAAGCTTAACCCTTTAGAATCAACGTTGTCTTGTGTTCTTTTATTGTGAAAAGGCCTGTCTTGCTCTGTTGACGTGTTGCGGCTAGTTATACGACTATAAAACCTTCAAGATATCAGTCTGAAGACTGGAGTTTATTAAATATGCAGACATTTTGTGCTTGTAGAATATTCAGTCCTCCACGACTTTGACCCAGTAGCCAGGAGCTTCAGTAGCTTTGAGCCTGTGGTTTGTGCAGTAAATTATACTATATGCCTGTCTGTTCCAGGCCACTAGTACTCCTCTGCTTACTATGAGGGGCAGATGTAGCTGCTAATAAAAGTTCATACTCAGGACACGATGTGAAAAGTTCGCTCAGTTCACATGAAAAGTATGCAAGCCAAGACAAACTCAGATTGATGATTCATGTTCATTCAAATACAGCATACTGGATCTGGTTTAATAACAGTGAAATGAAGAATGTTCATCTGCCCATTGCTACCTGGTTGGATTTCTATCCAACGCAGTTTAAAGATCTCTCAAGGGGCTTACCGATTTGTCAGATGTTGTTATTTTTGGATGTTATCTATGCACAGGGCAGAGCAGATAGAGTGACTGAGTAGGTGTTTGAAAATAAAGACAAGCCGGTATCTGCCTAGGAATTGCACCAGCCAAACTCTTGACTGTAGTCCATGCTTGTCCATATCCAAATGACTGATAATGGAGATATGATTAATGTTGTATAGTGGTTAAAGATGAACTAATATCCCTTTCTAGCTAGTAGCTTTTGTTATCTTTTGTTCCTTGGAGAGAGAGAGTGTGTGTGTGTGTGTGTGTGTGTGTGTAACATAACTGTGAAATTGGCTCCAGGTTTTCTTTTTCTTTTTTATATTTATTTATTTTTATATTTATATATACTTTATTATATTATGTATGAACACCAAAAGACGTAATTGTATTGTATAGTGGTATCAGCCTTAGAAAACCAACCACTTCGGTAATAGTCATAGTGAAACAGGAGTAAACAAACATTTCAGGGGAATATTTGTTTGTCATCTGTTCATCTGTCGGACTTTCTCCTCCACTTGCTGCTCGTCCTCTAACACTAGAGTTTGAAACACAACATGCATGCATACGCACAGCCTGACAAGCCTCTGGAGATGAGTGATGACGGCTGTCTTCCAGTTGCTGGCTTTAGTTCTGATACAAAAAACTGTAAAAGGTCATCCATCACTCTGTATGACTTTTTTTTTGTTACAAATTACATGTTTCTTTTTCATCTTCAAAGACTTAATCACTTCTAAATCTCTGAAGGGGAACAGAGCTCATAACGTAGCTTATATAGCCTGCACTTCACACCTTGTAATTCTCCTTCTAAAACACCTAATTAGGGGACGTAATTTGCTCCCGCTGAGTGTGTCCAGGTGTGCCCAGTCCAGCCCCAGCATGGAGAGGTGCTTCTTCTCATCTCCTGCCAGAGAGCTAAGTGTCAGCACGCGTCCCAGCACAACACAGGCCCCTTGTTCCTTTTCTTAGCACCCTACAGTGCTAACACAAAGACAAAAATCTCTCTCACCAGCCTCGCCGGGCGCTGCTCTCATACTCTTTTCAAACACACCGCTCCCTCCTCTGCCATCATTCCACCTCCTGTCATCGCCGGCCTCTGTCATCGTCTAGGTGGACTAGCACGCTCCATCTTTAATCAGCGCCTCTTCATCACCTTTATCAGCCTGCACACGCTGCATTCCATGCTGTCACAAGCACACACACACACACAAAGACACACATGCACATGCTGGGGGGCCGTATGCAGAGAGGGGACGTTTCTTTTCATCAAATCTGTGCCGCAAGAAGCTGTCTGCATCAGCTGGACTTCGATCATTGTCTTTATTGAAAATCAGAATCCCGATTGAGCCTTTGACATTTGCCACTGAAATAACTCAACAGTGTTGGCGTAGAGTGGAGTAATCTAATTTCAGCCTGAACACAACAGGATCAGTTTGGTCTTACTGATACACACACTTGCATTACTGTGCTTTCACCAGAAATGTGTATCAAATAACCCCTGTGCTTTTGCAAGTGCATGTCCGTCTGCACGAGATACATCAAAATTACACAAAAACATGTTGCACAACTCTTCTCCAGTACCATGCTTTCTTTGTTGGTAAATAAAGCGTGTGGTGTACTGGAGGAGAGTTGTGTGTTCAAAGTAAGAAAGAGCACGAGATACAAACAAAACAGGGAACACTGCTCCACAGCGCCACATGTGGTCAGAGTTTGACCTTTGGTACAGTTTGTATAGAGAAGATGTTTTTGTTTTTGATGACTCACAGATCTTTGGAGAATACCAGTGCAAAACTGTCTATTTCAAGTCCAGCCCTAGCTTTACTCGATCATAAGTGCAAAATATAACTTGAGCAGTAAGTATCTATAATTTATAAGCAACAGTCTTTGACTTCAAATATTTTACAAAATCATTTTAAAATGAGTAGAATCAAGGATCAAGTCAGAGAGGTGGTCAGCTACATTGGTTGCCACATTCTTCCATATTAGCAACCGGATTTCTGTGTCTGACTTCGCTGTGGGAGCATGCAGTCCTCTGACCCATGACATTTTCTCAGGCTAGTGCCCTTAGTGGTTTAAGCTGTTTGATTTAGTGGTTTCTGTGTATGCTTGTGGTCCAGGAGCAAACGGTGCATGAGCTGGAGCTGCGGGTGAAACAGCAGTCGGTGGAGGTGGAGAAGGGCAACGCGCTGCGTCAGAAGGTGACACAGGAGAAGGCCCAGTTGGAGATCCACATTGCATCCATCAGCGCCGAACTGCAGGAGGCCAACAGAAGGTCTGTGAAATAGGGAGGGGGAAATGTTGAGTGGTGAAAAGAGGATACTATTTAAAACTATGTATGTGCCAACTCTTTATAACTAGGTCGTCAAAATGTCTTAAGGAATTATCAAATAACACGTTACTATTAAGGTGCATGTGAGGTGCCAAGAAATCCATTAAATGTGCTGAGACAAAACTTTAGAAACAGGGACCCATGTAATTATTTAATTGGTGGCGTTGGAACAGGAACATGTCAGTGTATGAATTAACCACCCTGTCGTGCTTTTAACTGTCCACAGAAACATGATTCTGCAGAGGGAGAAGGAGCAGCAGAGTGAGCAGCACGAGCAGACTGTGCAGAAGCTCCTAGCCAAACATGAGACTGACATGAGCCACTTACATCAGGAACATGCTCTGTCTGCTGCTAAGGTCCATATTGCCACAACACCTCCACATGGCTCTCCCTACCAGCCTGCTACATTTACTGTTGATTGATGCAAAATTACACCAAATGTAACTTTTAACCAATTTCCTCTCTGTTACTCTCTTGCAGGCCTCTGAGGTGATGGAGGACTTAGAGAAAACAGCAGCTCACCTCAAACAGCAGCTCCTGGACAGTGAACATCGAAGACACCAACAAGGCAGGGTATGATTCGGGTGGTGGTAGGGGTGTGTGCATATTTGAATGTGTATATGTGCACACGCCTTGGTGTTTGCATGTGTAACTAATCTAAACAAAAATGGCATGCATCCTTTCTGTTTGTCACTGTAGCAACACCAGCTCGTCTTTGTGTGATGGGTCACAGTATCACCTCTGCCACACAGTATCATTTCAACTCTGCTTCCTTTCAGGATCAAGGGCTAAAGTTTCAGCAGGAAAAAGATGAACTGCAGATCAGCTGTGAGAAAAAGGTAGTGTGTAGTTGCTCCTTCAGGAAAACTGATCCACAGAGCTCCATAGCTTCTGTCGTTGCATTAAAACGGCCCTGGACAAAGTTAATACGGTCAAGTGGAGATCAAAGCCTCGTGTCACATGTTCCTTTTGGTTCCCCTTACTTTTAGATTTTATGTCTGCTCTCGTAAAATCAGAGCCGTGATTAACAGGTAGATTTAAGACTGGAGAGAGAAGAAAGAGGAGGATTTATAATTTAGCACAAGAGTTATCAAGAAAGAAACGAAAGAAAGTTGAGAATGGGAGTCATAAGCAAATCCAAATAAACTTGTAGAGTCGCTCGGCAAAAGAGGACATTCAAAAGGGACATTTTTCTATCTGAAGTATGCACTGTCAGTGTATCTGGACCTACGCTTAATTGCCTCTTCACCCAGGTCTTTACTTTTGAGAGACCCTCTTCAAAGCCATAGTGCAGCTGTAAACCATAGAGTGAGGAGACTATTGTTAATGATCTGAGCTGGACCAGACCAGTCCAGGCCAGACTTCTTAGGTGAAAATCAGATTTTAAAGACCTGCTGCACCTGGGTCATCTTCAAAGTGCCACATTTATAATATGCGCGCTGGTGGCAGGCTGGCATACCCAGAGACGGGGCCCCCTCTGACTGATACACCTGCAAGAACTTAGCAGGCCTCTGTGCACTTTATTCAGGGTCAGGGAGAATTTAAATTAAGCTTCTCTAAAAGAAAGTCATTAGTTTTGTTTTGATGTCTTGTGTGTTTTCCTCAAATACAGTCTGCTTTTTATTCTGTCCTTGTAATCAACCTGGATCTTTTTTTCCCACCTTTCTTTTCTTTCCATTCTGCAAGGTGACAGGGGATTTAAACAATGAAGGAAAGAGGAGTCAGTTGTTCATTTTGCGTTTTGTTTCCCCTGGAAAGATTCCTCTTTCCACTCCTCAGGAGTGGTAAATGAGACACGTGAAGGAGGCCAGAGTACGATATCTGGACATAAGAAAGGCCCATATGGCTGCCATAGATCCAGAGTGACAGGCCCTCTATACAGGCAGATAGACTCAGATGGTACTTTTGATGGGGTGATAGAGAGAAGAGACGAGAGCAGATGCACAAGGTCGCAGGCAGGAGGGTTTTGTTGAGTGATGCTTGATGGTGTCTGCTGTTGCACTCACTTACACCTCTCTCTCTCTCTCTCTCTCTCTCTCTCTCCCTTTTGACTTACGCTCTCCCTCAGGTTCTGGCAATCCACAGTGAGGCAGAGAAAGAGAGAACAGAGGCCAAGAGGAAGATAGCCAAACTAGAAGATGCACTCAGGTACAATAAGAAAGACCAAACCAAAAGTGTTATTTGTTGCAATAATACATTTCACACAGTATCACAGTTCAAAGTTTTTGAAATTGTACAATGTCAGTGTTAAATCTGAATTAACTAAATGTTTTTAGTACTGATTACAGAGTTAGTATCCAAAAACACTGTAATTTAGAACATATTTAGAACGCTGCTGGCTGTATTCATAGTATTTAACTGTAGGTCTAATGCTAAAGCTGTACATTGTTTCCAATGGGACAGATGGAGCTAACGGCTGACCATTACATTTGAATACACCACCCAACGTTAGGGTTCATATGTCCAAATCCGAATCCAAATGGCTTCACCCATATACACTTTACAGTATATTTTATCAGTTATGTTACAGCTTATACAATAATAACATTTGTGAGCTCTAAAATCTGTGTCTGTGTGTGTGTGGTCCTCCTCCTTCCCTCTTGGCCTCCTCCCTCTTGTGTAAATGTGTGTGTGTGTGTGTGTGTGTGTGTGTGTGTTTGTGCTTTGCAGATGTGCACAGTTGACATAGATTGCTAGCTTGAGCAATGACTTTTACACGAGAGACTTTTGGACAAGGTGTGCGTGCGTGCGTGCATGCGTGCGTGCGTGCGTGTGTGCGTGCGTGCGTGTGCATGCACGTGTGTGCAAATGCAGTACTGCACAAACCCAATCATAATCTAAGAATATCATCAAAACACAAACACAGTGATTGTGCCTGGGGTTATTTGACAGGTATACAGACACATTTTCTGCTTTATTACTGTTTGTACTGAAGTTGCCCCCTTTGGTCATGAAACTTCCAACATATATAATGCTGGTGGAGCATTTATTTTACAATTATTAGTATCACACATTTGAGCCTTGACTTTGTGGCTTCAAACTTTATTAAGAGTTGTTTATGTCTACCGGCTTGAGTCTTTGATCATAAGAACAGTGTGTATGAATTCTGATTTAAGGTGGAGTTTGGCTTTAACAAGCCAACCCTTGCACTCTCTCTTTGATCTTTTTTTATAACTGTGAGTGGTACGGTTAGAGTCGAGAGCCTGTGATGAGAAGCCATACAGATAAGAGCTTCACGTGTGATAGGTGTTGTCTTGAAGAAAACTAGCAAACTTAATCCCACTGTATAAATCAGTCTCCACACTAATAAACTGATAAACACATGAGGAAAATACCTTGTGACTGTAGATGTAAGACATCATAAAGAAGAAAACAAGACACAGTCAGTTGGTATAAATTCAGTTCATGACTTGCTGTAGAAATATTTAAATTATAGTAATCGTATGCATTAGGTAAAATAATTCAAAATTTGTTTAAGCCGCACTAATCACTATTTTTATATGAGCAACTGGTTAAATAACGTGAAAGCAATCGCTCTCAGTGATGAACCCTCAGACAATTAACACTCAACTCCCCAGTTCCCTTTAGCTCTACAGATCTTTTTAGCACCTTTCAGCATTTTGTTTTGGTTTTGCGCCCGTAACTTTACTGTTGTGGTTCACTCTCATCAGTCCCGTTTCTAGCCTCTGTAGGCAGCTGTTTTGAGCGAAAACAAAAAGCTCTGATAAACCCACTGTACACTACCAAATGGCAGACGGACACAGTTAGCGACTAGCTGGTGAACATATTGGAGAATTTAGCAGTTAAAGAGCCAGATATTTCCCTCAAGAGCTGGTGGAGACCAGACCAGAGTGAATATTGGAGAGGGTCTATTTTATGCTACCAGATACTTTTTAAGCCTCTATTTGAACATTTGACTGAAATCATTAATAAATTAATGAGTCAAAGTAATGCTTCAGATGTTTTCAAACTTTTGAACCCCTCTTTTACACTTTAATAATTATGAACTTAACTGCCCTAAAAGTAGAGACCCACTTTTGTTTCCCCATCACTCTTTACCTCCCCTTCGGCTTCCTACTCGCACCCTTTAGCTCTATCACTCCCTTCCCTCCAGAACTACACGCTCTGCTGACAGCCTGGACTTCAACAGACTCCAGCCAATCAGCCAACCAGCCAGCCAGTCAGCCAGTCAATACATTCCACTGGGTAATTAATCCCATACAGGACCACATTACTTGGTCACAAGCAGATTACAGTTTCCCTGGCAAAACGAGAATGTGTTCTGCACAATTAAACACAACGCCCATTCAACAACCTCAGCCCCAGTTCCAGCCATACACGGCCAAGGCCAGTCACAGTGCCATCACCCCCCTTGAGAGGTTTTCAGCTGTTTGTCGCAATATAATAGCAACCCAGAGGCTGCGGATTAAAAAGAATGGGGTGAGCGTGGCTGTATTTGCTTTTTTCTTTAGTCCTCATCAATGGCCCAAGGCACTTTGTGTCTTAGCCAAACACTTTTTAAATGGCCTCTAAAAACATGGATACATCTTTTTTCGTGAATAAGAAATTGTATTAAGCTGTAGGACATGGCTATTATTACTGTTCCTTTGTGTTTCTGTCATTGTGAAACAACATGAAAACAAATTTAGCAGTTTTGTGGCGTTATTAGTATTCAGCGTAAAGATCGCAAAGGGACATTGATGGTTGTGCCTGCTCATTGTTTGTGCTTGTCATTGTCAGCCTGGCAACAGAGGACAAGCTTAAACACAGCAGACAGATCCGTTTGTGCATAAATTATCCTTGTTGTTAGTATCAGTAACGAGCCAGTCATTCCCTCGTTTAGTGTTAAACACTGAGAAACGGCAAGTGGCCCATTGGGCTCTTAGCTAATTAAGCACTCAGGCTCCACACACACACACACACTTAGCAGTCTGATGTCGGTTACCTGCCTGCTGTCGTGGCAACACTGACGGCCTTTAAAGGCGATCCAGGAGAACTTCAAAGTCAAAGCAAGACCGCATGCAAGGGTGGTTGTGTGTGTGTGTGTGTGTGTGTGAAGATGGGAGGATGGATGATGAAATTAAACAAGTAGAACTGCTCAACATGCCTTCCATGTGCCCGATACTGTGCCGTGTTATGATGTGTGTTGATCCACACAATCTAGTGTTAAAAATGATATCAACAGAGACCTATTAATAACAATCTTTAGGTTTTGATATTTTATTTCTTCTTTGTATTTAGGCAACAACTGATGATGAATGTGTTGGCAGTTCTGATGTAGCATAGCTGTTCTCCACACCCCTTTCTTTCCATGGTTTACACCCACTCTTTCTTTCCAGCATAAAAAGAAAAATCATCCTGTCCTGCCATGCAAATAACCATTGCTGCGTCAATTTGAGTTCCAGGTCTTTGTTACTATAGCAACAACAACAGAAAGCACTACAAAGCTGTGCAGAGAACAAGTTTCTATCCTCCTCTTTCATCCCAACGTGCCTCAGATCATTACAGGGCATTAGCATAGAGATGGAGAGATGCACCACAGAGGGGGGAAAAAGAGAGAGAGAGGGAGCTCATCTGGGGAACAGCTTGCCTGCTTTTGCAACAATGACCTCCAAATCACAATTTAAAAACATCAGAAAATCACCTGAATGTTTAAAGTAGGGTAAAAGAAAAACAGCTGGTCTATTTCTAGATTACGGTATTTCTCTCCCCCATACCTTTCCAGTCCTCCTTCCCGCCGCTTGGTGCCCAACCGGCTTCATCAAAACCATGTGCCTGCTAAGGTGTGGTGCAGGCTTGTTGCAACTCTGACTGTGTCTCCGCAGTAACTTCTGCTCAGTTTGATCGTTTACAGTTTGGAGTGGCAGAGGCAGCATCTACTTTAGGCAGCTGGAGGGAAAGTGTGCTTGCCTTTATGAGAGGCTAACACGCTGGCTGTGTGAGCGCCTGTCCAAACTCCCGCTGTCATGGATGGCATGTGTCATGGTGTGTAGAATTTACACTCTTTTCTTCAGTCATAATCCTGTTCATCCCTAATTTAAAGTTTCTTGCTTTTCTACTATTGTTTCAATGTCTTTCTTTCTTTTTTTTGTGCACACATGCCACCTTTTCCACAACACACAAGCAAGCTACTGCTTGATTTTGTAATCAGCTCTTGAGACATGAAAACAGTTTTTTGGCAGGGTATTAACTAAGTGTGTGTCATTGTTTGTGTCTTTCTTAGCGTTTGTGCATGCATGCCCACATGCTTGCATGAGATAGTGCCCCTCTGCTCCTAAAGGTGTAGGATACATCCAGTATGTTCTTTCATGTTATTTTGTATGTGTGTGTGTGTGTGCACGTGCATACCCTACGCCTGTGTGTGTCTTTGAAGTGGTCTTATCTTTCTCAGCATTCCTCTCCCATGACAGGAGGGATGGAGGGAAGCAGGGGTGGTGGTCCGGAGAGGGACCAGAGGTAGCCGAGCAGAGGCTGTGCAGCCTGCAAACCCCAGTTAGTGTTGAGGTGCAGGAGCAGGTGGAGGTATGGATCCTGAATATTGAAAAGCTTCAGCAGGGCTCGATATTGACTCCCATGGCAGCTGCACTGAAAGGGGAGGATGGAGATGGGTTAAGCGCCAGTTCGATACCACAGAGCTGACAAAAGGAAATTTGTAAAGAGCTCTTTAACTGGGTCCTACAGCCAAGCTTCTCTAAGTTAAAGGACAATTACATCCTCAGATACTCCTGCAATATCTTTTATCATCATTAACATGAAAAGTCATTTTTATGTTTTATTAATTGAAGTATAGTTAAATGCTAACCCTGCAAAAAAGCAAGGTATCACTGCAGGAATGTGTAATTGAGTAAGTCTAGGCAGTGTTTCTTTTGTTCTTTTGAATATTGGATTAAATGGATAGATAATGAGGCAGATAATAAGTTTTTACTCTGGGAAATAAAAAACTAATAGTTATCCTGGCATTTAGTTATTTGGCTAATTTGTCATATCTGATCATTGCAGTATCCCATATCACTAATATGTGCCCCTGATTGGTATCGTGAAATTTTCATTGTGCAATGATGTACGTGATTATGACACATAACCGTATTTGACATTTTTACATTAAGCTAGCTCACTTACAAATGTGCACTGACAGTATGATTTTTTTACCAAAGCACGCTCAGTTAATTCATGCAATGAAACAACTCAATCTCGATAGATTGTCTTTAGGGCTTTCGTTGTTTCAGTAAAAACCTTCCAGCTTCATTTTCCATCATATAATGTTTGGGATGTTGACTTTAGGGACTCGTGCCTAGTTGATTTAGCATATTGTGCTATAGTCTGCATAATTCATGAAGCCAAATAGCATCTAAATGCACAGCGAAGGCAAGAAAATCCCTCTTCCAAACCATGTCATGAGTGAGATCTTCTCTTTTTTATAATAACATCATACCATCTGGTGCATTTTGTTTTTCTCTGCTCTAGGTACCGTTTGAGTTGCATGTATACAAAGAATAAAAAAACACTCTTACTTCAGCATACCTGAACTATACTGAAGCAGGAACGAGTTGTATAGAATTATTAGATAATGCTTTAATTTTTCCGTGGTAAAACAAACTGAACTCAGAGCCATTTTGAAGCATGAGAACGACAATCTAGTGTGTCTTTCTGTTCTTTCCCACCCACATGTTTATCCACCCACATAGTGGTACTGTCAGCCTGGGCTACACCAGATTCCTCTTCATCCTCTTCTCTCTCCTTAGGGTGTTCAGTTGGCTTTGACACACTAACTAGTTCGAGTGAAAGTCACTGGTTTCATCCCCAGTGTTGATGGGAGTGCACAAGCTTCAAAGGAGACAATTTGTATAGATTGACTGAAATGTCATCTGTCATGTCCACCAACGGCAAAGCACTAAGCCCCTTCCCTTCTGCAACGTCCAGTGATCTGCAGCTAACGCTATTCTTGACCTTTCTTTGAAATTATTCTATGTAAGGCTGTAACTAACAATCATTTTCTCGAGCTTGAAGCTTAATTTAGCTGTTAGCAATTGTGTAATGCTGACTTATTCTAAGAGAGGCTGCAAGCACTCAGATGACTGGTGTGTACAGATGCTACTGTGGGAGACGGATAATAATAATGATGCTTCATCCTTTCTATGTATGTGGCCATTTTGTTTCATATCTTGATGTGAAGTGCTGTTTATGAACAGGCCACATTTGTTGGCAGTTTGAAAGCCATCAAGCTCAATGATTCTCTGTTTTCTACTCTCTCTTTTTAACTCTGTCTCTCTCTGCCTTTAATATTTTCTTGCCCTTGTGCTGTCTCTCTTTTGTGTTCTCTTATTTGTGGTCTGTCTTTTCTCTCTCTCTCTCTCTCTCTCTCTCTCTCTCTCTCTCTCTCTCTCCCTTTTTCTTTCTCCGGGGATGCGGATGAAAACCAAGCCTGTTTTTATTTTTTCTTCAGAGGGCGCTGAATATTTTAGTTTTGCATTTTCTCTCTCTCTCTTTTTTTTTTGTGCTCCCTCTTTTTTTTCCAGGCCCCTTTGATGTGTCTGTGGATTCGTTATCATTCCGTTTGGATGAGCTCACAGACGCAGATGCGCGGGCGCTCGCATGCACTTGCGCACACACGCACCACGTGTACACACACTCTCACTCTGTGTGTCTTTTTATACTAGAGACCAGAGGCATCCACATGCAGGCGTGCATTCTAGTCTGTTTGTCAGTCTTTTCCATGCGCTGCTCCACCCACATCACAGCACATACAATTCCTAAATACTCTGCTTACATGAAAAGAATATTTGCATAAGCAATTACAGTTGGCTCTGCGTGCCTTAACTTTAATGTGTACTCTTGTATTAACTGTACGTGTATGTCAATGTTTATATACAGTCCTTGTGTCTGTACATCCAGCATATGGTGCGCACACACACACAGGCGGCACGTGGCATTGTGTGGTTAGGGCAGTCCGGAAAACGCCGGCATCCCTGCACCCCTCCTGTCTGCCAGGCGGCTGGATGGCGGAAGCTCTTTCACCCTTTTCTAGCACAAACACTCCTCTCTCCTCGCCTCCCTCTCTTCCTCCCCTTTAAACAGCCGTTTAGGATTGAGGGATGAGAGGACTTCCTCTTTAGAGAAGGC
The DNA here is from genome assembly GCA_008360985.2 of Macquaria ambigua. Classification (NCBI taxonomy): domain Eukaryota; kingdom Metazoa; phylum Chordata; class Actinopteri; order Centrarchiformes; family Percichthyidae; genus Macquaria; species Macquaria ambigua. The sequence goes on along the minus strand of VMKM01000639.1, from coordinate 92,111 downwards.
ACATCTTTAATTTGAGCCTCCTCTCCTTCCACTTTTCTGACCAGAGATCCATTTAAAGCCAACGGGCCGCCCTGGTGCTGGCACCCCTCTCCTTCCTTACCCTCTCTGTTTCTCCCTGCCAGGCCTCCCTGACTCTTTTTCTCTGTCCTCTCATCTCACCCTCATTGCTCTGTTATTGATGGTGACGCGCTGTCTACCGCTCTAGTGACCACACACACACACAGAAACACACACAGGGTTATTCTCCGGGGAATTACTGAAGGTGCCATGTGTTCACCTGCTCTCCTCAGCTTTAGAGCATAATATGTTTCAGTCTGTCACATACTTGAAGTTAGCTGCAGTGAATTTCTCGGTGTATCCTCAGAGGTATAGGCCCAGCAGCCGGCTCCAACTTAGTCATAGTGCATTCCATGAGTAGAGTTGTCAGTCACACACTCAGTTTGGGACTGTGGCTCATGAACAAAGGCCCATATACACGCACGTGCGCACACCCGCACACATCGTCTCTCAAGCGAGACACACACCCAATTCATTTCTGCTCTGCCTTGGAAGTTTAAAAAACTTGCTATTTCTGTGACATCCTCTTTTCCATCTTCCTCTCTCTTTCCTTTTCTTTCTTTCTTTTTCCACCGTAGTCTCTCCACATATCCTTTGTGTCTGTCTGAGCCCGGAAGGCAGCCATGCAACGAGACTGATTAATAATTACAGAGTACACAAAATTGGGAGAGAAAAAAAAAAAACAATTTCTTTGTCGTTTGATGTCCGACATGAGAGAGACCAAAATTACAAAGAGACAGAACACTATAAAGAGGAGCGAGGTGCTTTTTTTTTATTGCCTTCATTTCATTTAGCTGTTTTTATCTCCTGTTTCTGTTTTTTTAGTCATTGTTGTATCTTTATAAACACTTAAAAGTTGTTGCTCTGATTATGGGAAGCGATTAATCACTTAACAAAAATGGCAATGCCTATAGCTTTCTTTGTAGGTATAGTTTGTTTTCTTAAGAGCTGTGTGTGTGTGTGTGTGTGTGTGAGAGAGAGAGAGAGAGAGAGAGAGAGTGTGTGTGTGTGTGAACACGTGTTGTGTTCATAGTGCTGCCTGCTATGCTTTCATGACTGTGTTAATGGACCATATCCTTTATGAATTGTAACACACACACTCGCACACACTTGACAGTCCTCCTGCTTTGTGAAATACAGATAAATGTGTGGAGAACAGCACCTTAGTCCTCCCCCACCACCCGTTAGTGTGCCTGTTGTCATTTTGTAATAGTTGTACTTCTAATTGGTTTAAAGTCTCACCCACTGGCCAAAAATTCATTCTTCCCTCTGCTTGTCTGTCCACAGGGAATAATTATCCAACCAATGTTAGAGTGTTAATTTACAAGGGAGCAGGAGAAAAGTGACGCGCACACACACACACACACACACACATAGTACTCTACACACCACACAGTGTAAAAATCATGCACAGCCAGTCATATTCTCTCCCCAACATCTTTGTGCATTAATCAGAAGGAGGTCTTGGAAGGTTTCAGTAGCTGCTATGGTGAACTGGAAGCTGCATAGCAGTTGTGTCTATGCTGTCTAGAAAAATAGCTTCACTTTGTGCTGAAGCTCTGAGTTGAACAGGTGCACATTCAGTGTGAATGTTTGTGAAAATCTCATTAGTTAATTCACTATTTTCAGTTCATATACCACACATGAATAGCAGGGACAGGAGTACAAAAAGTTAATCTTACTTTAATGGATTTTTGTACAATTTTGTGATTCAGAGCAGCATAAAACAGCCTGTTTTTGTTTGTACCTGGTCTAAAAACATGCATTTTTTTATCCTACATCCCCAGTTTCATAAAGCTATCCTCAATGTAGCTCCCAGTGAGGCATTTATCGTAAGACATTCATTGTATTGGACTTGAATTGTGGTTGGTTGCTAGTCTGTGCTCTTGGAGAGAACATACAAAGAACCAACGTAATTAAAGTATGAGCATGTGATATGAACATGTAACAATAGAATGCAGTGGGGCTACAAATTTAAAATGTCAAATACAATCACTTACTGTATTTGAATCACTTCTATGCTATGCTGCTTTTACTGTTGTATGTTAAAAGGAAATTATATGTCTTACATATATTATTTGTATTTTGTATATATTTTTATTAATGAAACAACATTAAATGATATTCAGTAAACATTTTATGACAGTAATATTATCCAGACTTTTGGTTGGATTTCGGCAACACGTTCTCTTCAAGAAAGGTCGGAGCCTTTCCAGCTTCTTACACTCCAAATCCATCTTGAATATCATATGACAAACACTTGGAGCTGATAAAACTTGTCACATGTGAGCGCGTGTTGATATGATTATTCATAGTCAAGTCTGTGTCCAAGTCAGAAACAAATCACGCGTGTCATTAAATTATGCGTGACTGCAGAGTTTGCTCATCAGTTATGACTACAAAAGGGCATTATCGTAAGGTAATGTCTATGATCTAATCTGCCAAACATGTACACGGTCTTTTTTAATGTCTACTATGTTTGACGTACACGCTTGTGTCTTCATGGTTAAATTAGATTTAGGACGTCAGTACGTGATCACTGTGTGACCTTACAAACATGCAAATTCTCAGGTGGTTACAAAAATAACACTTTCACACTCTTCCTTCACTTCCAGCACTGTCGCTCTTCCTACCCTCTTTACATCCACCCCGACACACACTCGTGTCCCCGCACACCCTCCGTGGGTTAGGCTTGACAGCTGCTTGGTATCGCTGTATGTGATGTTGTGGCTGGGCCTCCTGGCTGGGCGCTGACAGCTCTCAGTATGAGGCTGTCCCTCTTGGTGTGCCTGTCAATCCACTCAACCTGCAACTCCATGACCTGACATTTGCCAGCAATAGCAGCAGTGTACCTGCATGGAGTAGACACACACACACACACACACACACACACACACACACACACACCAAGGTATTTGAGGTTATAGATACTGTAGAATTATATGCTAAAATGACTTTCCCATCACTCGTCACAGAATAAAATGTAAAGGACAAAGATAATAATAAATCATATGAAATCTGCAAAGATGCCTTCCAAAAGATTTTTTTGTTTTTTTCGACCACAGTGACCCAAACCTTTTAGTGTTTGTGCAGAATGTGGCACATAGTAGAAAACAGGCGCTGTGTTCACTCCTTCTTTTTGACATAAGTTTCTTCATCCATCTTTCTATTTTCTCTCTTTTTCCTTGAAAGCACTTTGTAACTACTGTTTTGAAAGGTTCTATAAAAAATAGAGGTCACTTACTTTCTTAACAAAGCATTTCTGGATTTCTGGTCTGCAATTGCGTTTCTATGGCTTCATATATTCATTTCTGTGTGTGTGTGTGTGTGTGTGTGTGTGTGTGTGTGTGTGTGTGTGTGTGTGTTTGGTTTGAAGAGAGATGGAGAGCCAGCTGGACAGAGCCCGGGAGAGCCAAAGACAGCAGATCCAGCAGGCAGATATGGCACTGGAGCAGTTCAAGAAACAGGTGGAGCTTAGCTCTGAGAAGGCCTATGCTGACATGAAACTCCAGGTCTGACACACACACACACACACACATATATGTGCATAAAAGCATATGTATGTTAGCTAATACAAAGCAGTATCCGTGCACACCTGTTTTCTATTATAAGTATTCACATTGTACATCCAGTCAGTTTCTAATATTCATGCACGTACTGCACATTAGTCTTGGACATTTTTCCTGTTTCCTGTTGTGTGCCGAATGCAGATGCATTTACGCAGACACACATACGTACTTTTACCCTAACCCCCCTTCATTTCATGTTTGCTTTACCACAAAGGGAGTGAGCTGTTTGACAGGCAGTAACCAAGACAATGCAGACACACACACACATTCAGTAGTTGCAGAAACAGCCTGACCACAGATGCAACAGGGCGCCGCGCTGACTGTGCTTGAATTCCTCCGTATGTCTGTCTTTCTCCATCTCTCCCTCCCTCCCCTTCACTTCCCCTTCAGTTGCTCCTATACTGAAAAATCTATAAGTGAGAACCAAGAACATTATCATCCCCAGGCCTTTTTCACTCATTTTTCCAAATGAATGAAATTATTTATAATGCTGCTCATTAAGCAGGTGCACTCATTTCTCTGCTATCCCACGCTGACCTCACTTCCTCTCAGTGGGTGTGACGTGGGATGGTTGGGTTTCGATGGAGAACGGGTCACGCGCGTTGATCAGCCAGACTAATTAGTACGTCAAGCCATCCTCATGATCACCTCTCCACACCGCGTGGGCTGCTGCTTATTGGGAAAGTTCTCCAATCGATGCGCACTCAGCTGTAAACTTCTGATGCTGTCCTACAAGTCAGTTTGGCTAAAAAGGCGTTTTTTCTTTTTTTTGTTAAGCATTTTTGGCTATGCTGTGTGGGTGCTTTATTGACGAGGCAGCACTGAGTGTGGTCCTGAATGTTTTAAAGGGCTGCATGTTAGGGAGATTAGCAAGTTTAGCAAGTCGCTGATTAGTGAAGATTTTTGGCTAATCAGTAAGGTGTAAGAGAACGAGTGAGTTTGTGTGGGAGTCAGAGTGCACAGAGCAACCTTTATTCCCCCAGACTGAATTTAAAATGTTTGTCGTATTGACAAAAGAGATAAATTGTGCTGCTTGCATCCGATCCCTAACGAAGGCAGAGAAGGGAAACCAAAAAAACTGACTGTCCTTTGCCATTCAAGTGAAAAAACACTGTTGTAGAAACTTGGACCCTTAAGCGAAAAAGCACCCTGTCTACTAAAACAAAAAGAAACGCATACTGCGCTTTGTGAGTATGCATAGGGTGCTTTTTTAGATTGCAGGCACTACACTGAATGTTTCTTAAAGTTTGTGCTGGCAGACAGAGAACTTTGCTTTGCTTTCTAGTTTGTTCCTGCCTTTTGAATACAAGGCTACATGTGTTGTGTTGTGTTGTCTTATCTTTTACTAGGGTGGGAAGTGATGTCTTCTTTTCTCGATTGCTTGGAAAATGTCTGTATTTTTCCCTCTTCTTCTTCCTCCTACTCTTTTCTCCTGTTCTCATCCTTCCATCTCCAGCTCGTTCCTTCTTTTCCCATTGAGCCCGTGGCATCCCAGTCTCCAATCTGACTTTATCCTCAGCCCACATCAAAGCCACAGGATCTCTTCTGCATCCCTGTCATCCCCTCTCCCTCCTTCCCTCTCCCCTCCCCACTTGTGCATCGCTCCATCACGTTCTCCTGCTAAGGCTTTAATGTTGCAGAAAGTACTTCAAAATAAGTTTTTTTTTATTCTCTTTTTTTCCATTCCTCCATCTTTCCTCTCATCATCTTCTCTCCCTCTCTCTGTCTGCAGATGGTGTTATATCTAAATGGATTATCTGTATCGCTCTCTTCCTCTCTCTGTCTTTCTCTCATTTTAAAATCAGCATCCCACTTTAGGACTGCACTTAAAGGAGAGAGTCTGCCCTATTTTGCTTAGGAAAAAAAGAAGCACCATACGGAATCAAATCTCTGTTGCGTGCACAGTTCAAAGGAGGCTTCAGCATTTTAAATGGATTAATCAAAACACATTTAGCATTTCCTGAGCGTTACACACAGCATAGCCCAGATACAGAGGAGTTTCAGTAAATTACATTTCAATTGTTTTGATTATCGTCACCTGAGCAGAAAATATGAAAGTGGTCGGCTGCAAGGAAGTTGAGTTAAGATAAATAGAGTAAATATTGTCAAATCCCTTTTTTTCCAAAGAGGCAGAAGCTTGTGACTTTCTTATTTCCAACTGCGTCTCTTTCACTTGAGTCCTCGAATTGCAGTTATTTTCTTGCACCTGTCAATATGTGAATTTTGATGTGATCTACTGATATTGCATATTTAATGTTAATTATAATATTATACTTTGATGAATAGCTTAACATCCTGATGTGCTGTGATAGTGTGATTACGATATCATTACGATAAGATCACACGTAATGTGATGAATATATTTCTTCCCGATGGCAGTTCATTCATTTCAAATTAGAAGAAAAATGTTACAGCAGCATCACTCTGCTGCAGATGCATGGTGCTATTTTACAAGGTCTGCATGTATTAGATTTATTATACTTGTGCTGTGATTATGCATGCATCAGCTAGAACTAATGAAAAAATATTGAGCAGAATTTATTATAAACATTTACGTCCAATCTTCTGAGATATGAGATTTTGAGTAGGATATTATGTATAGTTTTCAGCACCAGAAATGTATTCCAGATTGTGAACCCACCCTAAATGTTTTACACAAACATTTTATAATGTATGTATTTGATTGTTGAATTATTTTCCATCCGTCAAAATAATAGTAAACTTTTGTCTTCTCATGCCTCCAGATGGAGAAGGTAGAGGAGGACCTGATCCGCTCCAAGACCCTCAGGGAGAACCAGGCCAAAGAGTTCTCGCAGCAACTTGATGCACTCAGACAGAAATACGAGCAGCAGGTCTGTATGAGTCTGTAACTTTATGTCCGTCTGTCTACAGTGTGTTTGTCTACCTGTATCTCCATGTATGAACAGGTTTCTTGCTTCTGTGCTCATGATGTAGCCAGGGGAAAGAATTCTCCTCTTGCTTCCACCATCATCATCATCATCACATTGTTATCTTTTCTCTATTATCACTTCACTTGGCCCGCTGGAGCCAGCCAAGGGGGACCGACATCCATTTGGAATAGTCTTGTTATTCCTCCCCATCTGTTCCACCTGATTAATTTCTCATGATAAGGGACACGCTTTAGATTAAGCTTGGATTGCTTCTCAATGAATATCTTAAACGTTGCCAATTGAAAACTAATGCAATCTGCATAGCAGATGCACTGTCCCCTTATCTTCGTATCTCTGTCACTCTTCTTCGATTAGGAGTCTAGAAACCATTTTCACAACTCATTGAAATCTAGCTTGCTGATAGGAAGACATCTCTCATAGAGCATCGGATTCAATTAAACCACAGAAATGGATATTATCGGAGGCAGCCAGTCTCATTACAGGAGGCAGAGAGCATAGTTTATAGTTCTACTACTAAACTTTAACCTCACCGGCCTGCTAGTGGGATTTTTATCTCTGGCTGTATAGTTTAACAATGTGATTGAAAAAATTGTAATTTAACTTAATCTAATCTTACCTTTTTACACACTGACATGTTTTCAGTTGCCTTATTGTGTTTCTTTCTTTTGCGTAATCTGTGTGCAACTATGCAACTAAACTAATATTTAGTTCACTAGTGAATTCCCAAATTCATATTACAATGGTGTATAAGATACAAGATATGGCTTAAAATAGCTTCACGATCTGGTATACATATTGTGGTAAATAATCATGAGTTCTACATCAGGCAGAATAATCAGGAGTGTAATTTCAGGCATAATCATGCAGCCCTACATAGCAACTAATGGCACCATATATCCCTAGATTGCCATCAAATAATAAATCATTCTGAAATTCTTTAATTCTTCCATTAAATGATGTTAAAAGGGGCAAATAGCACCAACTGGTGTAGCATCTCTATTTCCCATCTGTATCCACAACATGATTGATTTCCAGCCACCAAACTGGCACTCAACCTGACTGTTAATAAGCATGCTAACACTCATTTCCAGGCCAGATGGAGTTTACACCGCGTGTAATTTGCTGTAGATAGTTGTAAGTGGAGGATATAAGGCCAGCGTTGTTCCCAAGGAGTGGAGAAATGGTTCCCCGTTATTGATTTGCTCCGTGGCTGAACACTTGTGTTTGTAATTATAATGATGTTTATGGGGAAAAGTCACACTTTCAAAAGATTTAAATAGGATGTATGATGTATTCATTATATTGGAATCTTTTTAAAATATCCACTAGAAACAGGTTTAACTGGGGGAAAGTGGGCATCTTTATAGTTCCTTGCTTGACAGGTATATTGTCATAGAAAGCAAACAATGCCGCTTAAACCGTTAAACAGATTGTATATCCAAAAGATATTTTCATCCCTCTATAATGATCCAGTAACTGTGAGAATTTATCTGTGTTTTGAGTGCCAACTACAGTGTATTGTTCTGAGGAATCATAAATTCCATCTCATGTGAAAAACAGGTAAGTAATCAAAGCGTTGCGGAAAATATTCAAGTGACGATTATCATCTCCTGCTACAGAGCGTGGGGGTGCAGTTGACAGTTGAAGCCAACTACATAGCGTAAGCAGCACATCAGGAAGGCTTTTGTCTTGAAGATAACAACATATAAAGACGAAGGGCCTGTCTTTGTGATGATGTTGATATGAGTGCTGGTGACATTAGCTACGCAGTTAGAAAGAAAGAGAGGAAATGAAGATGTGTGATTATTCATGAGTTACTGTGAGCAAAGTCGTTTTATGTTGTGTGTATGTTCTGCATACTGTGTTTTTGCACACATACACAAGCATGACCACAAGTACTTTGTGTGTGCCCGTTCTCCCATGCCTGCATGCGTGTGTGCATTGTGCCTCCACTCCAGAGAGATTGGTGTCACAAGATTGCAGGGGTCAAGTTTGTCCATTCAGATGCTCACAAAAGAACATTCCCCCAAGGGCAGCTTCAATGAGACTTTAAACAGGGAACTATGTATGAAGGAGTTGTTTTCCAGATGACCCTCCTGGCAGCTGGACGTCATAGTGTCCCGACAGAGCTCTGCCTCTTGACGTCGGAGTGATGCGGTGAGGTCAAATGGCTGGTTTGGAGTCATGACCTTGAGAGTTGAGGGGAATCTCAACAGCCTCACTCTTCAGATGTTCAACTGGGACAATAAATAATAAAGGAGTCTAGTTTATAGACATGCAAATGTGTGGACATACTGTACACACAAATATGTACTCATATCCACACTCAGCGCCACTCACTGGCCATCTTCAGTTCAAACCGTACGGTGAGGAATACGGGGTTTGTCTTCCTTCCATCTCTCCCTCCCCTCCCACACTCACCCAAGCCTCCCCTGCTGAGACCAGACAGGGCTTCTGTTCTACTCTCCTCTCCACCCTCCTCTTTCCCAAACATTTCAGATTTCCCCCCTGGGGTTGAAAGAAGCCCATTACCTCACTGTCCTGTCTCAATGCGTGCAATGCACGCACACACACACAACCATGTCAGCCTAGGCTGACAGGAGTCGTGCTGTGCAGTAACACCCGACCCATTCTGTTTCTGTGGCACCAAGCTGTGACTCAGTCTACCCTCGTAAACGCCACGCCGGTCCCTTTAAGAACCGCAGCACCCAGCATCCTCCGCTGCACGCTGGGGCAACGTGATGTCACAACCAGGCTCCTTGCTGGGTCTGCTCTCTGTCATCTTCTCTCCTCTTCGTATTTTTCTTTAGCTGTTTTTTTCTCACAATGGATCTATCTTGCCCATTTCTTCATCCTCCTTTCACCTCAGATCCCCTCTTTCCTCCAAAACCCCCATGGCCAGAGACTCTAAACAGGAGCGAACAGTAAGCCTCGATGTCCTCCCCCAGTTTCTGTTACCGCATGTCCTCCTGCCCTGCCAGCTGTAACTTGTACTGCTGTCTGAATCTGACTATCCCTGTGGGACAACGTATTCTGGCTGTGGATCTGATTTGTATCTATTATGTCGTTGAATGGAAAATGAAGGCGGTATGGAATGTACCGTAGACACCATCAGCATCACCAGTGGCAGCATGTGGAGGATGTTGCCCACACTCTGCAAAGTGTTGTCTAATGGAGCTCTGTGGTGTTCTATTATGTAAATGGTGCACTGTACGTGTGTGTGTCTGTCATGCCATTAACTGAGCCACAGACGTAAAATACATTTTTATCCAGCTATAATTCCTCCCATTGCCCTTTTTAGAGGGCATTTAGCAAAGCTCTCCCAAAAGCTGAAGGGTAAATTCTTGGCTGCCAAAATGAAGTGTCTATTGTGGCCTTCCTCTCAGTGCCGGGGACGGAATCCGGCTTCCTGTAGATAGCCCCTCATTCATCACCTGCTCTGAATAGCACACAACGTCCGAAGATAGGGCCGTGGATAGAGCAAGCACCGGGAATAGAGGCTGTGGATCTCCGCTTCTCTGGCAGGCCAGGTAGGGTGCCGTCAAGCACAATGTGCAGGGGATTAGCTTCAAAGCAGGGAGGCAAATGGGCCCCAGGCCCCTGCTGTCCTTTCAAGGCTCCGGCTGGGGCTGCACGGCGGGATGGTGTTGGGGGTCACTGGTCCCCCCCGCCATGGGGGAGTGGGAACGGAGCAGAGCCTGGGAAAGGCTTGGGGGCTTGGGTCTGGGAGCTCCGCTGGCAAGGCTCACCTCTCAGCAGGTGACTCCGCTCACAGTCGTGCTGGGCTGCAGACTTGCTTCAGATGACAGGATGATTAAGACCTGAAAAATTGGGGCTTTGTATCCATTTAGAAGTGTTTTATTTTCTTCTACTGTATTGTGTGTTGCTGGTTGTAACTTCAGTGAGACTGAAGTCTACTGTATGCTTACACCACATAAAGCCGCCTTGTTGATTGGTGCATTCAAGTCCTTGCTATACTCTGACTTCATATATCCTTCATTAACAACATAAACCCCAAAGATAGCAGCCTGGTAATTGCTGGAAACTCATATTGATTAATAACCAGAATTAATGGATTTGTATGGATAATTACAGGTAAAAGCGGTATCAAGAATCTTGTAGCATCTTCTCGGTTCTCCTTAAAGTTTCTGCTGTCCTCGCCTCCCTCTCCAGTTTTTTTTTTTTTTCTGATTTGGGTTTATAATGATCATCATAGTCATCGCCTAAGCCGATTTTCGCATGCTGTCAGGCGCATAGCATGGGGCATTGGGTAGTTACTGCAGCCAGATGGCTAACCCCTACCAGCTTGCATGCATATCCCAAACTAACTGCTCTTTTATATGCCGATCGCAGAATAGGGCGAGGGGGACAGATTTGAAGAGAGAGAGGAGTGGGATATTGAGGGCCGGTCTGTACAATTGGCAGCAGAGGTGGGAGGGCGGGGGAGCAACCCAGATGTAAACACATCACATCACCTCTGACAATGTGAGGAAGCGGAGAAACTTTTCTCGCCTTTTTTCCCACCTTCCTACCAATTTCACCAAATTGGTTGGACACATGGGTGTTCTAGGTGGAGGGAAGGGGTAGAAGGAATAGGACGAAGAAAGGTTGAATGGATCGGTGGATGGACAAGTTGTCATGACGACAGGGTTGCTCTGAGTGTGTGTTGGCTGATGAAGTCTCTCTTTGCCTGCTTGTCCAATCAGATGGCTGAGCAGCGCATGCAGCACGAGCAGGAGAGGACGCGGCTACAGCAGCAGCACAGCGCGGAAAAGGACAGCCTGGTCCAGGAGCGCCAGCGGGAGGTGGGCAGCCTGGAGAGGCAGGCCAGGGCCGCCCTGCAACAGCACCAACAGCACACCCAGGAGTGGAGGAAGCGCGATGCCCAGGTAGGGGGTCTTCACTGATCCACGTTTGCACACATGCTGACCCACCGCTCTCCCGTGGACAACCATTTTGTATTTTGCCCATTGACGTTTTCCTGGGGTTTCAAAAGCACAGTGGGTTCAGACACTTTTTATTTGAAGCAAGACAGATATTTATACTGGGTGTGAATAATTTTATAGATTGCTGTATATTTGGTGTGAGCGTACGGAAGAATTTAGATATTGCTATTTGAATAACACTAAACTTTATTTGGGTAAAAACAACGGTGCGCGCAAGAAAAAGTAAAACAAATGTAATAAACGAAACAAAAAAATCGCACTGTCCCAACTTTTTTAAATTATTTTTTATCGCTGCAGGGTTTCGTGATAGAAGTGTAAAGACTTGAAATCCAGAAACCACAGGTAGCCAGATGAAGGAGACGAAATCTGTTCCGTTGAGCGCCAAGCTTTTATTCCAAACCCCTGGGTTGAATTTTTCTTTTATTTTCCACTGTACGGTTGTGGACCAGCGTCAAGCGCCCCTGTGCTCCCACCGAAGTGTATCTCTGCGTGGCATTCTCCTCTCACCGCAGGTAGCCATCTCCCTCCGGAAAACGCTGGTTATTCTCTTATTTCAGCATTGACGGCCACAATGAGTGTATGACATTTGGGTCTATATTAATGGACATCCCTGACACTGAGAGGCTATTCTGTTACAATTTAGCCAAACCAGCAGCAGGTCTTCATCTCATACCCCTCGCTCTGTCTTCGCCTCTCTCCAGCCTGGGCTAGCTTGGAGCTCTGTGGGAAGCCATTCGACAAACCAGCCCCCAACTGGGGATGTGTTTGACTCCTCAGGCTTCCTGATGAAATGGACATTGTCAGCATGCAGAGAATTTAGTTTATTGGCCATTAGCTGGAGATAGTGATCCAGCTAGACATATGTTGTATTTGTGGGCACAGATGGTGCCAGACACCGAATGAATGGCGAAGAACTCGTACTTAGCGTAAACTATTTTAGGTTTTATTTTGTCACCACTAAATATTTACTAGGGACATTCAAGAGTTAATTTTCATTCACCATTAATAACAAATTTGCATTTTTTCTTTGAAAAGGACTCGTTAAATGCAACAAAATTTGACGACTTAATAGACTCCCCAATTTGTCAAATAGTAATGATTTTGTCTTTCGTGGTTTTTTTTTTATTTATTTTTTTTATGTTTACATTTTAGGTGTGAACAATTAAACTAGAAGGGATGCGCCCACTAAGATTCAAAATGGCCCCCTGTTTTTAGCTCAAATGTCAAAATAGTCTGTCATTCGTAACCTCTGTGACACATTGAGGCAATTATTTTATAGACTGCTAGAAGTCATCTTATACCGCCATACCAGTATACTACTATACAGGCTGGCTTGGATCACAGCAGTCTAAAATGTCTTTTTAAAGCTAGAAGCTGTATAACGAGTGAAAAGTCCTCCTTCCTTTTCATTCCCTCTCTAACATTCCCTTGTCTAATATTTTTGGGAAATGTCTTTCACAGCACTGATGGCACCAGCTAGTATGTTATTTGCTTTTCTGGAGATGCCGTCACAACAGGACATTTCTGCTGATAACATGCCGTCCTACTCGTGTCAAAATGATGTGCTGTTTGACAGATCTTAGGATCTCAGGAGGTGACAGAAAACAAACTTCCCCAGTACTCATCTCATATCCTCAGTTCCTGTTTGCTCGTGCAGCATTTTGAGTAGAGATCAGACGCCTGCCTAATGTCAGATGTTAAAGCGGCAGAAATCAAGAATTTCACGCAGGCCTTGGAAAGATGGAGGACAGGATTGTGAGGTTTGTCAAACTGGTGGGGATGTGAGCTGGTTTGACTTCCTGTGTGAGCACTGTTCCACGGATGTGAAGAAGCTGACACACCAGCAGCAGATATGTATTAAACATAAGCTTTTTTACATTGAGCAAAACCAGTTATTATTAAACACTTTTGCATTACCAAAGTTGTTTACCCCTTCAGGACTCTGTCACACGGATAGCAATGTGGCCCTAACAGGCAGCCTTTCTAAACGCATAACACAGGCCTGTGAAAGTGGTGAAAAGATTAATTGAATTTTGAAAAACAGCATTTTGTTGATGCATAGAGAAAACATAGAGCATCTCCTGTAAAGCAGATGCTACAGCTTCTTTTCTTCTTTCATTTCTCCTGTGCTTCTGTGGGTCTCAGGACTTTTCCCAGCCCATCAAACAAGACACTCCCACCACATGGGTCAGATGGACAATGATATTATCATCAAGTGACATGTCAGTAACAGGCAACCCAAATGCCTGCTGTGGCGATTGAACCCAGGCCTCATTATTTCTGCCTCTCGCTCCTCCTCACACTTTCTCTCAGTCTTCCTGGAATCAGTAGAAGGACAGTTGCAGCTAGGAAGTTGGCTAAGGGAACAGCAAACGTCAGTCACACACTCATAGGATGAGTAATACCCACTCATCCCCTTGATGTGGTGGGACGCTAATAAATAGCATTCCTGACTCTTGCCTTGTGTTTGAGAAGGAGAGCCAATGAGTCGTAGCAGCGATTGGAGGGAAGAGCTAAAATAAAAAACCTCACACAGACACATTGTCCTCGTCCCACCAGAGTTGTTATCCAATAAAACTCTGGCTTCACCCACCGTGTAGTCGCTACACATTATAAAGGCTATACGACCCATCTGTTGAGTACATGGGGCTTCTTTTGTGTTCAGAATGATTACATCACTCAGTATTTGTCTTTTCTTTTCATTTGCTGTGATATCGCTAATGAAAGAATTTGAATTAAGGCGCTGGATTCAAGGCCTGGTGTGTAGCTGGCATCCCACCAACTCAGGGGATTAACTCACAATTTCCGGCCATGTGGATCTGAATGTTGCTGTTCTCTTGAAAGAATAAACAGTTTCTTAAAATGTGTGAAAGGAAGCTTTCAGTTGGCTGTCTGTCCAGGATGATGAAATGTCTTGCTGGTAAAACACTTTTGCCCACAGCCAGTTCTGTGTCGTTCTGTTAGCTGATCAATGCCCCCCAGAGGACGAAGGGGTTTTGTAAACTGTTTTTGGGGATCCATCACCAGTATACCCTCTAACATGCCCAAATCCTGATGTAGTGGCCTTTCTTTTTTGCCTCCCTTCTAGAGATATTGTGATGAGAAATGTACGGTGTGTGCACATCCACCCATGGAGTGTTAAACATATGTTTAACATAGTATAGTTTACTATATTTCACACTGAAGTCACACTAGACAAGACATTTTCTTGCCTCGAATGTTTCTTATCTTCTAAAAAGCATTTTTGGAGAATGTAAAGATTCATTGTATTATATGATAAAACAATTTAATATATTTCACTGTTGCTGTTGTTCTTAATATACTGTATTTTGTGTCTGTGAGGCTTTTCAATTGTTAAACATTAGTAAGAGTTTGACTTCAAAAACTAGGGCCAGCATTATAAATTAATTTAAAGCCTTGTTTTTTTTTTTTTTCTTTGCAAACAACAGAATTGTTTGTTCTATGCAAAAAACCATCATTCATATTTTTCCCACAAGCTCCTCCTCAGAACTCTGGGTGTTATTTTCCTGAATAATTATGTCTTTTTTTTAAAGGAATGTACACGCCATCTGGACTTCAAACAGCATGGGAGAGTGCGAGAGTCTTGTGAGGTCTTTCTTCTGGGCCGCGATGGACTAAATAATGATGCTGTCAGTTTTTCAAAGCATTTCAATACCAAGTACGTGATTAAGATGAGTCAGATGAAGAGGGTGATGACAGACTAAGTCAAAGCTAAGAGGATGTCTGATGAAGAGAACAAGGCAGACAGCTAGACCAGCGCGCACATTGATTGTCTCAGTGCTTATGTATTGTCATTTACCAAATGATTGGTGCCTGAGATCTGGTGTCGTCCAGTGGATCTTGTCTTGTTACTCAGTGATTTCCAGTAGCGGATGAGTATCCCACTGAGCTGTCACGTCACTGTGTTTGTGATTCTTTAAATGATTTCGTCACATCTTCCCATATACAGCTGGGTATTTATGTCAGAACCCAGCTGATTTTTCTGTTTTTTTTTTTGTTTTTTTTTTCAATCAGAACGATTGATCATGGGCGAAGTCATCAGTGAGTACTGATTCTCTGTGATGTGTTGAGTGTTACAGCTCTCTTTCAAACCATGAAGCCATTTAGTTATGTGCATACATCACATCTTGGATTTCAGCTGACAACAGTAAAACATTCATTACGGCACTCTTACCTACGTTTTCTTAGTTTAGTCAAATAATGCATATGTATTGTATATATCTGATTCTAAACACTAATACATTATTTATCTTTTGAGGGAGAAGTTGTCAGGTTATTTTACTGGCTATTATTTGTCAGTTATATTGCTTATATTAACACAATGCCAGTGCATATATACATACTGTGCTTTAAGATTCACTTCAGCACACACACAGTTTTACTTTCATGACAGGAATTGTTTCCGTTCTGTCAAATTTTCCAAACATTTGAATCTCTTATCTTGTTAAGCAGCTCTTCTTCACAGTTTTGTAAAAATGTGTCACATGCGTAGATTATGTGGAAGGCATGAATAATGTGAAGATTATTAGATGATGTATCAATAGTGCCAACTGGAAGTGCTATTTGTTTTTGTTTTTTTCTTACTTGTAACACAAAGAGTTTAGATAATGAATACGTATAAGGAGTGAGACAACTGTGGTTAGAGTTAGCGTGAGGGCTAGATAACTAAAACAGTGAAGTTTAAGGCAATATTTTATGAACAGATAAAGAAGAAAAAAATGTGTTAAAGGAGCAGTCCGGTATTTTAGGGAATGTGCTTATCCACTTTCTTGCCAAAAGTTAGATGAGAAGATTGATAGCGCTCTCATGTACGTATGTGCATTGACTGTGGAGCCAGAGGCAGAGTTGATTAGGGGGGAAACAGCTAGCCTGGCTCTGTCCAAAGCTCAAAGATACGCCTAACAGCATCTCTAAAGCTCACTAATTAACGCACAGACATGAGAGTGGTATCAAACTTCTCATCTAACTCTCAGCAAAAAAATGTAAATAATAGTATTTCCCAAAATGTCAAACAATTTGTTTAAAAATCAAAACTTCAAAATTCAAAAAGTCTCGACATAAATTAGGTTTACAGCCTAAGTCAACAGAGATGAAGCTAAAAATGTTCCACCTGTCATGCTAATGCAAAGTGTAGGCTTTTCTCACAGCAGCCATTTGAGTTGTACAGTAACTAATAAGATTAATTGTGGCTCTGTTCCATTTAGGTGTTCCTGTGAGCCATGTCAGTAAGCCAGCACACACAATGCCAATGCACTGGCACTGACATGCCTAGATGGAATACAGCTATTATAAATGTTATTAGTTACACCTGTGTTTGCCAAGTCATAATATCCGCTGTGAGAAAGGTCTTTTGCCTGTTTATAGTTATGTCACCTTCATGTAATGCTTTATTTTTGATGGGAAAACGCATCACATTCTTCTTATGTTATTACATCTTTAATATCTGACAGTAATTCGCAAACATGTTCCCAAAATAGTATATCGGTAGAATAATTAATCTATTAAGGCTCAACTAATGTTAAAGATGTGCTGAACTGATTACCCATTTTTCCCTCTTTATTTCTCTTTTATCTGTTCTGATAAATCACGTAAATCAAGGATAAGAAATGACTTTGAAGAGGAGACCCTTCTTTTATAAAACATGTGGACACTCTTCACAAAAACATAATTGGTATTCTTCCTGCAGGGAAGGCTTGTGTATTATAGAACAGTGGAAAGGAGTAGCAGCTTTTTTGTGGCTGTAATCAAACAAAGTCAGAACACCTCCAGTTTTATTACCAGCACATAATACAGTTTGCGAGGACAGTAGCACATGGGTTCAAATGTTATCAGGAAACTCGTCAGTCATGCCAGCATGTGCAACAAATCACATTTAAAAGCACTTTGGAGTTATTGTGGCAAAGTAGTTACTTTGGCTTCCCATCTACACTTGACTTGGTGTCATTTTCTCTTAATTACATATCATATAGTCTGTTAGCCAGCGTTACATCCTTTTCCTTTCTCTCTTCTCTCTCTCTGTTGTTCTGCCAGTCTTTTGTCTTCTTAGCTGACATGATTTGACCCAATATATTTCATTTGACACGATCCTATTGTCCCCAAGAGTTGCTTCGTCACAAAGCTCCATATCAGCATGCTAACATGCGCGCTGTTGAAGCAGCTGTGTTCACTCACTTCCTAAGGAAACATGCTCTTTTGGCCTCTTAAGTTTCTGAAGTGTCACTGCCAATGCCTCTGTTCTGGAAGATTATATTCTAACTTATTAAAAGATTTTTTGGAAGACAGATCATCCACATTCGTTAAAGAGAGAATTATACATTAAAGACTCTTCAGGGCTCAGATCTAATGGCAGCTTGCCCTTGAAGGCACAAGTGGAGCAGTGAGACTGGTAATGTTGAGAGACAGGGGAGTGGGACATAGAGATAGAGGATTGCGTGTGTTTGTTTTTTTTACCTCATATTCTCTCTGAATGTGTTGCATGCCATTGTATGTGTGTGACAGCTAGACCATGTGTGGCTGTTTGTTTGTGTATGTATGTGTGTGCACAAGCGGATCTGTCTGTGTGTGTGTGTGGGGGTGGGGGGGGGGGGGGTATAACACAAGAGCCACAGCATCTGCCTGTTTTTGTGACACTCCTTTGAAGTCTCTTTGATTCTCCCCAGTGCCCGCTAAAAAAGACTTCAGACACTTTCTGTCCGATTGCCTTAACATGGCGTTGTCCTGGGATGCCCAGGCTTTTGAGGAGAGAGATATGGGGGGGGGCAGGCAGAGCACACAGTGCAAACCAAAGTAAGAAGTAAACCAAGGAGAGTAATGAGGATGTGCAATAGCTGGGGAATACGTGCAATACAGGTAGGGAAGTGTGAAACACCGCAACTGCAAAGCATGTTAGAGCCACCTACACTTTACTACAATGCTTTTTGCTCATTGCTTGTTGTAAAGTGTAGGGAATGATCATATTACTGATAAATATAATACGTGGGGTGTTCTTTATGTACTACAAATAGGCTATTTAAGGACAGTGAACTTGTGATATCGAGCTGTAACATGGATAACCCATGTCATATCATAAATGCACATACAGTATGTGCTCTTACTGAACCTTGTAGTTTGAAACTTTCACTTTTGAGGCCCCCTCCTCATTTGTTTGTGCAAAAAAAATCTTCATCACACCACGTAAGTGATGCAGTTTTCTTTATCTTTATCATTTCCACATTTCCCAAACTCTTGAGATGTAACTTCATTGCACGTGTCAGACCAGTCTTATTTCTGGTGTTTCAGAGGCCGTGGGGTTGCGCTTATTAGCATTCCTACTCTGTAATGTTGACTCTCACTGGCAGCACTATTAAAGGGCTCTTCTGGGCAAAGTCAAGGCTGAGCAGTTCAAAAAGAGAGAGGTCGAGAGAGGGGTCAGGCCATCGCAGCAGCCTCCACACAAATGCCCAGAGGAAAACGGAAACATTTAAGCATGTTTGTGAAACTTTAAGCCAGCCAGTCCATTGACAAGGCATTTGTCAGTGCCAGAAATGAGTATGGATAGGAATATGGGTGAATGTTCTAAAAAGTTATCTTCATTGGTGCATTGAATAAACACATTTAGACATAAATCTAGAGAGACATCACAATAAACAAAATAGATCTTAAATACTGTTTACTTCAGCTAAAATTATCACTCCCGTGGACTTTGACCACTGGAAAGTAGCCTACATCATATAATACATCTAAATGTAACACAAACACATTTCTTCATACCAATAAAGACAATTTTCTCTCACTTTTTTCAATCTATTCTATCACGGGAATATCATGAAATCTTAACCTAAGAGCCCCCACATCTCGGAGCCACACAATATCCGCAGGACAGATAGTTAATATCACTTACCTAAATCCACTATACATCTCTGTATCTGTCTCCTTCCAGACGATTTCAGATTTGGAAGCCGAGCTGTCAAGTCTACATGAGGAACTCCAGAGTGCCCAGGCACAG
This sequence comes from Macquaria ambigua, assembly GCA_008360985.2. Classification (NCBI taxonomy): domain Eukaryota; kingdom Metazoa; phylum Chordata; class Actinopteri; order Centrarchiformes; family Percichthyidae; genus Macquaria; species Macquaria ambigua. Next base: position 72,622 of record VMKM01000639.1, on the reverse strand, counting down.
CATAAGCAACAGTTGGCTGAGATGGCATTACTCCGGGAGGAAGAAAAACAAAGGGCGTTCCTGGACAAAGAGGCGTCCCTGGACCGGCTCCGCTCTGACATGGAGCGCATCCGCAGCGACCTTGAGAGAAGCCACCAGCAGGAGAAGGACGCTGCTCAAGAGAAGGTGGGTGAAGAGTAGGATGGAAAAGAAAGGGATATGGTCTGTTTCCAACAGCATGCTGTTACATCACTCTCCATTGCCTTTGTGAATGAATGCCTGTTTAAATTAAGGTTACAAAAAAGTGACACAATAAACATTGAATTAGGGAGGAAACGATAGGCAGAGGTAGAGAGATTGTATAACAATTCACCTCTCATTCATCCATTCATTCACACACACACACACACTCCTGGCGCTGGCCTGACCATCAGGAGCAATTGGAGTTCAGTGTCTTGCTCAAGGCCACTTACACATGTGGACAGGAGGAGCCGGGGGTCAAACCGCCACCTGTGGTTAGTGGACGACCTGCTCCACCTGCAGAGCCACAGCTACCCCCAGGGGAGGAAGGCTTGCTTGGGATCACTGTAGCAAAGCTCTGCTACAACCTGTGCCTGATGTGTCTGTCATGCCAGTGCAGTTGTACAGATCAGCACATCTTAATGTTTGCACTTCCAAACCAGGGTTAAACCTGTGCATATGTCCTCTCAAATGCACCCACAGAGTCTTATTGAGAGACTTTGTCCTAAACACCACATAAAACCCAGCATATTACTATTATTGTACTACATCTTAGATCCTTAAACAGAAAGTCGAGTAAGATGATTGTGCTGTCAGCATCTACACTACATGTACTCTTTTGTTTGACCCTCTAACCATCATGGGATATACCATTTTTTAAATGTACACACGAGTTAGGGGATTGGATTTAAGGGTCAGTCATAGAGGGGAAACCACAGCATTTCAGAAGAGTCATTATCCAGCTTTGCTTTTTGCTATCTTAGTGAACCAGGAAGTACTTCAATTAGAACTTCTGAGGCTCCCTCTCTCTTTCTGTCTCATATTCGCTCCCCTCGCCACTACAGAAACTGGACCCACGGCTGGGAAATCACCCATAATCTTGTGCTGGTCTAGCAGGAAGCTGACCTAAGGTGGTGTTGATCAGAACCTAATCCCTCGGCAGGGCCCATCAAAGAGAGTATTTTTCATTAGACACCATCCCGCACCAGCTGCGCAGCATTAGCCCCGGAATGCAGGGACCTCCAAAGCACCCAGGCGGCCATTTTGGCTCCATATGGCACACAGAACCAGGGGTACTGAAGGGAGAGAGATCCGAGGAAAAGAGTGTGCTTATTACAGGGTAATCCTCATTTGAAGAAATCATGCAATTTCCTATCAGTCCCTTTTTTTTCTTTTTGGATATGTGAAGGCTGTTTTGCAGCTAAAAGTTATTTTATCTTTTTGACACACTTTAATTCCTCTCTCTCGTCCCTCTTTTTTTTTGTACACAGGGGAAAAAATGACCCACAGTTGTCGGTGAATCTGGAGTGGATTCAGAGCAGTGAGGCTGAATGTTGAACTTAGACTGATAACACTATAAGCGATGTGCTAGTTTCACTTTTTATGAAAGAGATTAATGATTTCTCCATCCTTTTTTGTCAGCTGAAAGTGCATGCTTCTAAAAAAAAAAAAACTCACCAAAGGTTGAACGTCTTACTTTTCCCCCTTTTTTCTACTTTCTAATCTGTCTCCAAGTTTGACTTCGGAGTGGGCAGGAAGAAGTTTCACTACTTTGTTGGTCCCTGTTTTTTTTTCACATAGGATTGAAGTCAGCCAGTTCTCAGATCCATATTGACTTGTTCGCCCTGTTTTGTAAGCTGAAAATTTCTCATTCTTTTGATGCACACAGAAATGCTGTCCTCTGCAGTCCACCATGCTCTTGGAAGCAGAGCCTGGGCAGGCCGGCTTTTCCTTTTTTCTTTTTTTTTTTGAACACATCTCCTAGATCCTGGAAAAAAGGCCAGAGAAATCCATTAAATCCATGAATGGATTCCCATCAAAGACACATGCGTTTAAGGGAGAGACAGAGAGGGATACAGGGGGATGGGGGGGATGTTTTGGAAGTAGACAGTCGAAGCTGTTGGAATAAAATAATGAGAAACAGAATATCAGGAGATAAGATCAGACGTTAAGATAGTTCCATACATTTGAGCTGCATCAAAAAGAAAAGAGGAGAGAAGGAAAAGTGATGGAGGTAGGCTGAGTAGAAGGTGTGGGTCTGGTTGCTATTGAAGTTTATCTTTGTAAGTGTGTGTGTGTGTGTGTGTGTGTGTGTGGCTGTGTTCATGGGTGAGACTACACGCACACAACCCCAGACCTCCCAATCTCCGTTCTCCACTGAGGGGCCTGTGAAGCTGCCTCTGTGCCAGATAAAGACGCCTCATCTCTGGGCTACAGTGAGCACGAATCCTGCCTCTCCCCCACACCACCTCCTTATCTGACTTTCTTATTCTCCTCCACACCTCCACCGTCCATCTCCCTCTGTCTTTCCCCACGCCCCCCCACCCCCACCCTGCCTTCAAGTTGTGGCAAAGCCCAGAACATTGGGCCTTTCTATAAAGAGTTAGCCTTACCAAAAATCAGGGCTGGGCTTTGATGAAGTGTGGGAACAAGGTTTCTTACCACACATACACACACACTCCTCTGTATGATTGCTAGCATATAAAACACAGGTCATATTTGCAATTAGTGCTTAACAGGCAGTACTTGTATAAGCTTAAAGTTTGGTCAAAGCTAAAGCCTTTGTGTTGGACCTCTTCACCTCACACAGCTGTGTCCTACTCACTCCCTGCTTGTCAATACTAGAGATCTGAGATACTGTGAGACAAAGGATCAGGAGGCCTCAGGTTTGATAGGAAATGAATAACGTCTGGAACCTTGAATTCATATTTTCTCTTAGTCTGGAGAGGTTGGCTCTTTGAACTGCTACAGGAGATTAGATATGCAAATTTTGTCTGATATGTTTGCGTGGACCTCAGTGTTTGTGTATGAGTGTGTGAGTGTAAGAGAGAGCACACACTTGGATGTACTATGAATGTTTGCATATTGCACATGTACTGCATACATTATGTAATTTTAAGTGCCCTCACTCTCATGGCTTTTAATTGCTGGTGTAAATGTCATACATAGTATACATGTGCATAAAAAGTGTGTATTCACAAAATACACACTGTGACAGAGGACAGGGTGAAGCCCACACTTTCTGATGATTCCTCGGGCAAGTAGTAGAAAGGAAAGTGTGTGTGTAGTTGTAGTACTTCCGTGTGTGTGTGTGTGTGTGTGTGTGTGTGTGTGTGTGTGTGTGTGTGTGTGTGTATGCGCATGCCCACTTTCACTTCAGATCAAAGGGACAGGGCATTTCATCAAACACTAACCAAGTGTGACAAAACCACCTGGAGGCACACATCAGCCAATGAGAAAGCAGCTTTTTGGCATGCAGTAGCCAATCCCTGCTCCCTGTGTCACAACACCAGTGTCCCTCTGGCCATGCCCCACATGCCTCTCTTGACATGAAAGGCGCACGCGCGCGCACACACACACACACACACACACACACAGTTAAGCTGAGGTATGAAGGCCTCTGTCTTGCAATTAGTCTCCTTTTTTTCCTGCAGGTAATTCTTCTTGCTTCAAGGAGGTAGTCTATGCACATCCAAAAACTTGAGAGGCTATTCCTCTAAAAGTTAGGTTGGCTCAGACAGTGTATGGAATTAAGTCCCCTAACTGGAGCTGGAGCTTTCTTTTGTGCATCTCCACTCGTTATGACATGACACTGCAGGTATAAAGGGCTTTCAGAAGACATAACACAGTTTGTTTGACAGCCAGTGATACTGTAGGTGCTCCTACTAAACATAGAAATTAACTACTAAATCTAATTTACTCAGTTAATGTATTTGTATGACTTAAATGGACTACTTCCCTGCCAATACATCTGATCAAATGTGTGTTTCGGTAAGATCTACTTGTTGGTTATTATTTGCTGAGCATTGCTGGCCCTCTGTAGATATATTGTATCCAGATATTCCCTTTGCATCTTGTTACAGTCGTGATGGTTCATGGATCATTTGTGAGCAGATTTTGTCTCCCCACTCACATTTGATTTAATCTGTGTGAAACTGAAAAAAACAAACTTGTTTGTGATCAGTCATACAGCTGGAGAAGAGGATTGCAGTGGCAGTTTGGTACCTCAGCTTGGGCACAGACTTCAAACCCTCATCTAAGTTGTTTGGCAACAGAAAATTGTCTGTATATAACTGTTGTTTGTTGCTTTGCACAAAGCTGACTAGGCGATCTTTTAATGTGGCCCGGAGATGCATCTGCTTTCACACTATTTTCCATGTGTGGACACATGCATTCCCTGACCATCGTTAAATGTGGTTTGACTGATTGGATCTTGATGTGTCTTCAATGTGTTCTTGTTGCATTCACATCCACATTTAGAGCTGTGCACTTGTGAGTGGACCACCCAAGACGTTTTTAGTGCAAAACATTCACACAGCTTTTCCAAATTTTCACTGAAGTTACAATTCCAACATGGTGCCAGCCTTGGTTGCTTCGTGCATCTTTTTTCATTGACACAAGGAGTCCACGAGCAGTGATGATACAATATCAATAAAGAACCTGTATGTCCTCCTTAAACTACAGAGAGGTCTTAACATTAAACTCAGAATGCAGGTCGTTAAACCTGGAAGATCTGGCAGTTGATACACATTTTTTAGTACATCCGTTAACATGTTATTAATCCATTCTCATCAGCTTTGATCCCGGCCCTCTAAGGCTGTGTACTTTCACTCTCTGTGAGTGTACTGTTCTCTCTCTCAGCCAGAAGATGGTGGTACGCGGTTGTTGTCATTGTTGTTGTCATAGCCACGTCTCGTTCTTCTCTCTTGCCCCCTGTCACTGCTGACTTATTAGGTTGGTCCTCTGCCATTTGGAGATACACCAAATCACATTATTCGGTCATGGATTAGACGAGGAGGAGAGAAACACAGGCTGAGGGATGATCAAAGAGGGCCCACATTCACCTCACACTGACAGAGTTACTGGGAGACAAAGAGATGGGGGAGGCAGAGCAGAGGATCTGATTTTAGGGGAGATAGAGGTAAAGTTTAGGATGTTTGGTGTAGGGCATTCACATTATTGGGCCTATGTGTCTGAATTTGTATTTGTCTGCTGTTGGTATATGTTTACATCATAGCTGCTGCACAAACACACATTAAAGCGTTTTCATGCGCTCAAGATTGTGTTCTTGTGTTTGTGTGTGAACATATGTTATGTGTTTGCGCGCGTGTACGCATGCCCAGACCTATCTGAGCTCCTCGTTTCCTCAGTGCACCATCGGGCCCGGCGGCAGAGAGAGAGAGAGAGAGAGAGAGAGAGAGAGAGAGAGAGAGAGAGTCACCCAGCAGATGAAAGAGTCAAAGTAAAGGCTCTGCCGTCCCAAAAAAACATCACACAGCTCCCTTGCTCACTTTTTGAAGTCATCCAAGAGGAGGGAGGGAAGCGACACACTTTCTCAATCGCATTAAAACATGGCGTAAGGCAGCTCCCATCTTGTTGCACGCTATAGATTACACTTTGGTTTGAAGTGAAGTTTTAAGTGGGACACCATGGTATCGGGTTCTGTTTTTTGGGTTCCTAATTCAACTCGAAATCATCCTACATCTGAACATCAGGCAGACTTATTGATCAGAGTAGGGATGGAGGCATAAATATACAGGAGGTGAGGTCTACCTAGGCAGAAAACTAGAAAGACAGAATTTCATTGAAGTTCTATCAAAGTTCAATGATCAATTGGTCAAAAAACTTTACATCTTCTTTAGCAAAATCGTTGGTGTCATAGCTTAACAGTTATCTTAAGTTACGACCTTTGCCTATGTAATAGTTCACACAAATCTGTACACAGAAAACATGAATGAGATGCTTTTTCTGTGGTTTTAGACTCTGTCCACCTGCTTATGTTAAAGCAATCTGTGATTCTACAAGCAACTCCGTCCATTAAGCATTCACAGCCTCAAACCCACTTTTTTTCCTTGACCTTACGATGCGGGTTAGATGTTAAGCCCACTCACACTGATGCTAATGGATGTAATTGGTTTTCTGATACCAAGAACAGGCTGGTTGAGTGTGTAATCACTAAACATTTGGTGTGTGTGTTGTCTGTGCGTTTGATGTATGTTTATCTGCATAGGCCTGCCCGTGTGTGTGTGTGTGTGTGTGTGTGTGTGTGTGTGTGTGCGCACGCGCGCCTGTGATGCATTATTTCTGTGTACTGTGTGTGACGCAGCACTGACAGTGAGCAGCAGGGATTAAGAGAATCACTACTGACAGGCAGTGATGGCAAACTGTGAAATGGAAATATTGCCTCTTGTCATTACAGCACCAACTCTCTCTCTCTCACACACACAGATACACAGGCAAGCGCAGCAAGACAGCAATGATTACAGACAAACAAGCAAATAACATCTCCCAGCTCTCCCTCGCTGGCAGATTGAACTCAAATTGTTATGAGAGACATGCGTGGTGAACAGAGGATTGTTTTGAATGCTTACAAATGCTGCTGCCACTAAAACTGAAGGCTTCGTGGAGCAACAGGGAAAAGCTTCTCTTTGAAATCAGTATTTTTATTTTATTTTTTTTTTTGTTTTCGAGAAATGAACCCCACAAATCAGCTCCCTAGTGTGCAATATACAGCATGTTGTGCAGAGGGTGAAAATGCCAACAACCATTAAAAGAGTATATTTTGTGACTCATTGTCAACGTAAAAACACCCCTGCCCTTTACCTAACAGACCCTCAGTCAGTCGTCACATTGTGTCCCTTCTGTGTTTGGAGTGACATCATCCTTGCGTCAGTAGTTTTATATCTTCTGTCAGAGATCAGCTTTAGGACCATGCTGAAAACCATAATTGCTCTTTAGCAATGTGAGATGATTAGAAACACATCGGAGAAAAATGCCATATGGAGGCAATATCCTGTCCAGGACCATAGACTGCACTGAACAGATTCTGAAAATACTGGAAGCAGACCCACTTGACTTGAACGCACACACAGAAGTTATCATGTGTTGGCAGGATTACTCTATTGAGAAATGTTTACTTTGGTTTCTTCCTCCTTTAGCAACGATACAACGGTCTAGTCCAAACAATGGGCCTGCACACCTTGAGCAAATCTCACTTCCAAGCAGCTATAGATCAAACTCTGGATGTGTGTTTGGCCTTCATGCATCCTGTTTGTCCATTTCAAGTGTGAAGAGAGAGAGAGAAAGTTGTCACCCTGTTTTCTGTCGCTCTCGCCAGTCCCTTTTTTTATCTTACACATGTGTCTGTATGTGTGTGTGTGTGTATTTGGCCTGGTTCCCACTGCAGATTATTAATTAAGTTCTGGTAAGCGGTGCATGCCTTGCCTTCAGATCCACTTCCACTCTCTTTAACACACACGCACACACGCACACACACACACACACACACACACACTTCAAAGCAGCCGCACTCCACACACAGCTAGGATTAAGAGGCGATTGAAGAGCCTGATACAGCCTCAAAGTGCCTTCAGCATGAAAATGCCTTTGGCAGGGCACAGGTAGTCTCTTTGAAAGTGCTTACACACACACACACACATACTCACACAGACACACACATATATAGCTGGGCTTTTAATTTAGCTCTGATTTTCCCTTTGTATTTGTCACAGTCCTGTTGGGCTATTTTTCTTTGCATGTACTATCCATATCTTCATCTATTTCCAGCCATTTTTAATGTGTGTCTAGATGGTTGAGCTGTATAATGTATTATGTTGTATAATGCTTCCTACTGAATTCCCCTGAGTGGCTGTAGGTAAAAGGAATAGGCTAGTAGCAAGCTCTTTATGTTTTTATGAAACATCTGAGCCTGTTTGCATGTCAATATGGCCATATGTTTCCATGAATACACCCACAGTCATATACAGTACAGAGAGTCACACACACCTCATTACCTCACAGTCAATTGCCAAGGTGATGCTGATATATAACTTTGATGTAAACATTTTCACTACTTAGCCACATTAAGTCTCATCCTTTATCATTTTCAAAATATGGACTACAAAGATAATGACATCAAATCAAAGAATTATGACGGTGCCTCATGTTTTTTTTGGCCAATTATCTGTTAAAAAGAGATATTAAAAGTTAAAAAGAGTTATGATTAAAATAAAATCTAATACTAACTACCACAGTGTCACTTCAACTAAGCTGTAGTCGAGATGGAGCACCCCGGCAGCAATAAAGGGAGACGTGTCAGGTGTAAAGAAAAACATTGAAGGACTCCATTCGTGCCCCCCTCCCACACACAGTTCTTTCTCTTGCCTTTTCTACATCCTTCTTTGTCTAACCCTCTCTCATCAGCTGCTATAGGGCCCCTAGGGACGAGCAGGCTGCCACTCAAAGAGTCCTGGCGCAGGAAGACAGGCCGGTATCCTTGGTGATGGTTCTGTGTTTCCGCAGTGACAGGTGTGTCCGCTCAGAGCAGGACGGCGGTGTTTGTCAGTAAGTGTTTGGATGGGGTGCAGAGTCCAAAGCTCAGGTGTTGATGGCTGCGAGGGATGCGTTCAATGAAACAGTGTTTGTTAGTGAGTTGTCCGTCTGTCAGTGGCTGTCAGGACAAGAGAGTCAAGCCGGTGTGTGTGTGTGTGCATGTGTGTGTCATGGGTGTTTTCTATGTATAAATCAGGTTTACTGCATTTTAAATCATTTTCTAAAAAAAAAATCTGGATGGCTGGTGTTTTTATAGGTATTTTTATATTTCCTACGTTCATTATACAGGATGTTTTCAAGAATTAAAAATATGTTATACTTGTGGCTTATCACATCAGTAGCATGCTTACTGGGGTGTAGAGAGCAGGTTTTCAGAGTTATTAGAGTTTCTTACAGTTGCCTCGGAACGAGATGAAATGGAACTTCTGGTGCACCTGTGGGAAAATTGATTAGATTATCAACAAAGAGTAACTGGCATACAGTGATGCAAAATTGAAGAGCACAGTGAGGTTGTATAGGTTGTAAATATAAGCAACTGGCAATGACTGTAATGTACAAAGCAGACTTATGAATGAGATTAAATGTGGATTTCTGCATTATGTGAGTTTTCAAAAGCGGAAGAAGCTGAACAATATAAATATACTGATGTACAGTACTTTATACTTTCAGACATGAGTTTAAAACTTGCCTGCCTTTCAAATAATGCCCTAGGTACCCCATTAATTTGAGCCTTAGTCTTTCTACAGTACTTGTGTAGACCTTGTCACCGTGCGTACAGGCAGCCATTGACATCCCCATCGAATTCCAGCACTTCACACCTAATTATCTCACTCCACTGTTCAGTCTCTCATTGAAACTCTGGCATCACACAGCTATAGCCAAATGGAGACAGATCTTGTATTAGACACTCGCAGTCTTTGCTTCCAGCTGGCCAGCTTCCCATAGAGAAACAACCGATAACAAAGAGACGAGCGCCGCTCAATAAACTCAGAGAAACAATCTCCATTCACTCCTATTTTGTCTCCACCGTGTTGCGTCTCCCAGCTTCTCCCGATCATCTCTTTTTTTTTTCTCCCTATAGCTAATTGGCAGCAACGTTTTAATTCCCCCCCTCTGCCCCCCCTTCTTGTTAAGTGATGAATTGTTGGCAGGGGATCAAAGCGGAGTGGTGCCCACTGTGCACCATGCCCGTCACTACCTGCTGGCACACATGAACGTTGGGACTGGCTCTGTGCCAAGGGGCCACAGGCCTGCACCGCGGGGACACACTGCCAAGAGGCAGAGGTCAACATGGGTGTGTGTGTGTAGGCATGGGTTGGGAGGGTAGTGTGTGCACTTCCTAACAGAAGATTCAATTTCAGAACTCTCTGTCTTTGTGTCTCTCTATCCGTCTGTCTGTCTGCATATCTCTTTCTCACACTCCCCTCTCTCTTCTTGTTGCAGACCAACAGCAGGTTGAAGCAGATTGAGAAGGAGTACAGTCAGAAGCTCGCCAAGTCTGCCCAGGTAATCAGTTTTCTCTTCTACCCTTTTTTCCCCTCTTTCATTTTATATTCCTCTTTTTCCACTGAACCGCTTGAAAGATTGGACAAATGTACCGATGGGAGAGAGGTGAGGAAGCACACATGAACACACACACACACACACACACACACACACACACACACACACACACACACACACTCTCTCTCTTGAACATACACAAGCCACCCTGCCCTTTACTCTTAAGCACATATGCACAAACACACAAGTGCACAAAAAGGTGCACACACACACATCCCATAGGTTTGTGCAAAGCTCAGACAAACAAATCTACACATAAAACACATAAAGAATATCTAAAGCTCTACTATGCGGCTTATGCCCTTTACTTCTCCTATTCCCTCTTTCATCCCTGTGTCCAGAGGTGTTAGAGGTGTGATGTCGGGACAGGTTACCAGGTTTCATACCTACAGTGAGGACAATTCTGTATGTTTTCTAGTGCTTGATAATACAAATATTTGCCCTTAAAGCTACACTAATCAATATTTTTTATATAACAGTGAATCAAATTCTGACGTGTAATGGGAAAGGCGTCGCTCTTAGTGAGCTGGGAGTGTGAATATAAGACTTAGATTCATCAGGTGACCAGAAACATAACTCCAAATGAATGCTAATGTTGCTCAGTGTCTCCTGAATGTGTTAATAGACAACTGTTTGCTAACATTACGTTATAGTATGTTGTGTTCTGCCCCCAAGTGGCCAAAAATCAATTCATGCTACTTTAAAATCCGCACATTACTTGATCTACCTTGTATTGGCCACTTTGTAGTGCCCACTTTCTTCTGTGGTAGGTTGAAGTTGGACTATATATTAAAGGGGCTACGTCCAGATTTATGCTTCTCCGTTGAGTTGTTATCTTCTGTGTTGGAACTGATTTATAGTTCAGCATATAATTTAGCCCTTTGATCATCATAGCACCATTGTCATAATATATTATCAGTCTGTGTCGTGTATTAAGTGCATACATATTTTCATCCATTTAGTGATAGAGAGCAATAATGGGAAGGTTTGTAGTGGAAATGGTTTTGCTAGCTAGATCACAAAATGAAAATTTGTCTAACTACTAGGAGAGGTTTACTGAGCCTTTCTTCAACCATGTTGTCTTTACTATCAGCAGTCCCTACCATCATCAAAACCATGTAGGAGAAAACACAAGCAGCCTAGGTCTCCGTGTGATATCACTGCACCCCCATAGCCCTGCCATGTACTGGAGTTCTTTCATGGGAGCCTCTGCAACTTCTTGAAGCAGAAGTATGAATCAACCTTAAAAGATCAGACCCTGATTGTATTTCACACACTTACACTGTTACATTTGTCCCCTGTCTGTTCACTTGCACTAGCATTCTCCCCTCCTCTCTCTCGCCTGTCCTCTAATACCTCTTTGCTTCGTCCTCATACCTGTTTCTCTTCCTCCTGTCATGGCACCGTTCGGCCACACTTCCAATCAAGGGCCATATGTTTAACATTACTGCTCGTCTCCTCAGACTGAGCCCATTTAAAACTGTTGTCATTCTTCTTCCAACCAGGTATATATAACTTCCCAGGACACACTGTCATTCAGCAAAATGTCTCAGAAGGTTCAAGCAGCTTTTACCTCACCAGTTTAAAAGATCCAAAACACCCTAAGTAGTGTTTACATTATAAAAGAAAAGAGTTTTCTTCTTGATTATGTAGCAGGGTAAAATATCACAATCATTTGGCCATAATTGCACCTCGTTACCCAAAGAGGAGATTCAAAGAGGGGGTTTTGTTGTTTTTCTTTCTTTCTTCTCCTCTTTAAATCCCCCCATTTTGGGTTGGCTGGCAAAGGCACAGAGTTGAAAGCGGGGTTGACAAGCAGATGTTGTGAGAAAAACGGTAGCTTATTAGGTTACACAATGCTCGACTTCAAAAGAAGTCGGATGCTGTGTGAAAGTTCAGCCATGTTTGCCCGCTTTGGCGGTGCGGTACGCCACCGCAGACAAAGCAACAAGTGATTAATCCTCTGTTTTGGGGACACAAAGCTGGCACAGGTTCAACAAACAACACTCTCTCTTACATTAAAGAAAAGTCTCTGTGCGCTGAATTCAACACCTTTTGTTGAAGTGTGTTGTTATACAGAGGGTTATGCTGAAGGTGTGGGTTTTTGTGCAAACATATTAATATGCTTGATTAATACAGGCTATTTGTCGTGGGCTTGGGCGGCTTTGTTTTAAAAGGTAAAGGTGGAGCCCCCCTTGGGGCAACTCAGTCAGATGTAAACAAGAGGCCTTTGAACCTCAAAGGCTAACCCCAGTTGTTAACCCCTCAGTGTCTGACAGGGGGCATCGCTCTTGAGCTCAACTGCATGGCTAATAGCCCAATTAAAAACATACCACGCCATGCATTATCCTGAGGGGACTGGAGACGCACCACGAAAGGGTATATGTTTACGTGCATGCACACACACACACCCCTTTCTCTTGCACGTTGCCTCTTTGCTTTTGTCTCTCTTACTCTGCCTTTCTCATTCACTCACACACACACACACACACACACACACACAGGCTCTCCTAATTAGTGTCTCTCCAATCCAATCCTGTGTGTAAAACGTCTAGCTGTGAGTGGTCCTCCTGGGTGACCTGTGAACTGAACAGGGCTGTGCTCTCTTCCCCCACTTAATGATCAGGCTACAGTGGGTGGTAGCTGTGGTACTGGTGGGAGATCATTACTTTATCCCTGACCGTCCACTGTGGGAGTAGGTAGGAGGTGGAGGGAATTTGCCATGGGAGGCACAGTGCATGAGAAGTACCATGTTCTGGAAGAAAGAGGTTCAAGTTCACTCCATATGCAAATGTAACTCAATTATTTCCGCACAATAGTGCTTGTTAAGTTCCACAAACAGTGTTCACGTGTGACCTCTTAGGCATGTATTAACCAAACAGGATCTATTACACTATTTATTCCTTTGGATACATTCTCACTTCTTAAAAAATACTTGAATTCATTAATCATCCTTCATCCTTCACTGTTTATGCTTCAGGTTATTATCTATATTGATTATTGTTAAAGTTGCTACAATGGATCAAATGTGTAATGTATGAACAAAGGGATGAACCCACACAGAATCATCACCCGACTCTACAGCTCTCCTCAGCTCTACAGGGCGTTTTACTGTTTATCAGCGCTTTGTTTTGGTTTTACGGCCCACACCGTTACTGTTTTGGTTCACACTCACCGCTCACATCAGTGTCGCAGGCAGCTGTTTTCAGTGAACAAGCTCCGTACGCTACCTGCCTAACACTACAGTTAGCAACTAGCTGGTGAACAGAGTGGAGCATTTTGCAGCTAAAGAGCCAAATATTTCCCTCAGCCATTGGGGGAGACCAAAACAGAGCTAAAAGAGAGTGAACATTGATCAGAAACACAACTGTAAATTAATTCTAATGTTGCTCCACCTGGTGATGATATGTCAATTTTTTGTTTGCAGTTTGCTGTGCTGCCACCAAGTGGCCAAAAATTCAGTTAATGCAGGTTTAAGTAAAAGTTCATGTGTAGATGCACCATTATTGCCTTAAGCTATAAAGTTATTTTATCGATTTAATCTGCAAATTAGTTTCTTGAATAATCAATTATATACAAAATGTGTAAAAATAGTGAAACAATACTTTAAAAATGTTGCTGATTAGTTTTCTGTCGATTAACTAATTGATTTATCATTTCAGCTCCAATTTTTGTGTGTCATGAATGATGTGCATGCCAATGCAGAAAATAGCCACTAATGTCTGAAGACTGTCGCCATTTTTCACCTCACAATTTAAATCACTGAACAAATCAGAGGTGTGTGCAGCAATTAAGAGGTCCTGAACCAGGCTACACTATTTCAACATCAGCCAACAAGTTTTCACACTTGTGAACTTTCACAGTGTTTTCTTTTCATGTAACATTGCAAAGCATCCCCTTTTCTATGGTGGCCATCATTTTATAGTTATTAGTTATTCACCTTTCTGTTTACAATCAGGTGAATAAACACCAGACCTGCTCATTTCTCCCCTTTTTTTTTTTTTTTACCTCAGGTTCATGGAGAGGTAAGCCCGCCTTTAGCCCTAAACAGAGATGCTAGCAGGCTGGGGAAATAGACAAGTCTCACCAGACCAATTACAGACTTAAAAAGGCCTGGCTGGCTATCAGACAGAGAAAAAGGTGCTGTGGTGTATATGTACAGGAAAACCAAGACAGACAGCTGAGTTCACTGGTTTAGAGTGCCGCCACCGCCTGGGGCCGAAGACCAGCAGATGCAGGGAATCCATATTGCTAAATAATTATTATGACCAGAAATGATGTTCCCATAATAATGTGCCATTTGTTGCTTTCATGTGGCTTTCCCACTCTTTCTCTCTCTTTCTCTCTCTCTCTCTCTCTCTGTGGTCGACCCGCACCACTCTAACTCCCATACTCCCACACAATGTGCAGATTCCAGCAGGGCTAGTCCTCTAGAGTTTGAACACGGTAAACAATTATCTGTCTAGCCCAAAGCTAGCGGCAGCACTGCCCGCCTCCTCCCCACCTCTGTCTCTTTCTCTTTCCCCCTCTCTCCCTTCCTTTCCCTCTCTCTTTTACTTTCTCTCATCTTTCCTCTGCCTTTCCCTGACTGTGGCTTAAATAGAATGTTAATTTTGACTGGAGGATTTCAAAGCCGAGGCAGTTCCTTTTCATCTTGGTGTGCACCGCAAGTTCACCAACACAAAGTCACTCTGCTCTTCAAAAAGGAAGTTGTTTTTTCCTTCCTGTCTATTTTTTTTTACCTCCCTCTTCTCTTTCTCTCTGCTTTCTCTGTGTCTTCTGTCTCGTCTCAAAAAATCCATGACCAATGTGAAATGCATTTTCTGTCTGACACAAGTCATTTTGTGAGACCAGTGACATGAAGCAAATCAGCATTTTGTTTAGTGAACGTGTTTTGCATTTTGCATCTGTAAACAGGTTTTCTCTCCGCTTTGATTGTGACACAACTGTGTCACTTGTCAGTATGCCAACTGTTTTTTTTTTATTTACTCACTGACCAGTGGGTTTAACACTATGTGTTCA
This sequence comes from Macquaria ambigua, assembly GCA_008360985.2. Taxonomy (NCBI): domain Eukaryota; kingdom Metazoa; phylum Chordata; class Actinopteri; order Centrarchiformes; family Percichthyidae; genus Macquaria; species Macquaria ambigua. The sequence goes on along the minus strand of VMKM01000639.1, from coordinate 57,487 downwards.
GTTGTCCATCTGCCACTAGTGCAGATTGACACACACACAAGGATCAATCAAAATCAAGAATCAAAATTTTCATCAAATTCATTTTTTCTCACCTATAGTTAATTGCAGAGCTACAGTCGTCTGTATGTGACTCAAAGGAGGAGGCTGTTCGTCTGCAGCAGGCAATGGAGACGCAGTTGGAGGAGACCAATGCTCGATGGGATGAGGAGAGGAGGACAATAACTCACCACGCCGATCAGGCCAACAAGGTCAGTGTTGGGCCCCACTCACTTAATCTCACTTAATAATTGCACCTATCGATATTGCTGATGTGACAAACAAAAAATACTATTCTGTATTTATTCCATTTTATATGAACGAAGAAAGTATACAGGGTGTTGCAAAACGCCACTCCTCTACAAGTCATAAGGAAATTTTGAACTTATTAGGTGTGGAGTCCAGAGCTATACTGCATCAGGATCTGTCTGATTCAGCTCAGCAGACTTTTTACAAGTTAGGAAAAGCACTAAATCAGTCACAATCAAGTGAGATATGTGAGTAAAAACTTTTTGCTTTTACACAATTTGGTCTTCAGTGAGTTGAAGTTAGATATTAAGCAGCTGGACTGGAGGGTATGTGACATTTGCATCAATGAATCTGATTAAAGTTTTTTGTATTTTTATTTTTTTATGAAGAAGAGCAGAGAGCCACAGCTCTGCCGCATTGTCTCCTCCTACAAAGTATCATACAACAACTGAAGGGGCTGGGAGTGTAAATGTGAGCACACCAGGTAGAAACACACATAGACTCATAATATTGTATATAGTTTGATTAAGTTGTTTGATTAAGGCATTGTTCACAATAACCCAAACCTGAGTTTACATGAGTTGTTTCTCAGTAAAGTAACTAAAGAGTATTGCTTACTTTTTTTTACTTAACTATTTTTACTTCACTACATGTACTTCCACCATCAGCTCTAATGGAGGGGATTATAAACTGTACCACTGGCAGCATCTGCACCAGCTTTGGTCAATCTTCAAGGTGTCTGCCGTTTCCTATCTTCTTAATCTCCTATCAGTCGTATATACTTCCTGTCCTTTCACTGGACATGCAGTGTTCACCTGCAGAGGCAAACCTTTAGACTAAGATATGGGGGGGTGTCAGTAAACTACATCCTCAAAAAAGCCTCGTCTGAATTTGACTTTTATAGAGTAGACACGGGTCGCTTTCCTTTTGTTAAAGCACGGTCACAGTCTGTATGCATGTGCTCTGTCATTTTTATGGCTAGTTGCAAACTCCATAGTGTCTTTAAGTGGCTTGTGTGCTCTGTGTCTGGCTGAAGCTTATAAATCTGTCTGCTGCACCCCACTTCTTAAGTCAGAGCCTCGCTATATCATTACTGTCATTCTCTTTTACAGTTAAACTTTACACTTAAACTTTGCCTCCTTTTTTTTTTAGCATTAACCTTTTTATTTCTCCCTTTTTATGTTTATTTCTTTAAACCTGCCATGATTAAACTTGATTTGTAGAACAATATTAGTTGATAAAATTTAGAAATTAGAAAAGAAAAATGTCTCTTTGACTTTGATATGCCACTGCTTAATAATTGAGACACTAGATTAGTAAAAGTGGTCATTCATTTAACATGCTGTAGCTCAGGGAAACAGAAGTAAGCTAGAAAATGCTGTTGCCCTGCCTATGACTGTCTTACGTACAGTGCACTTTTTACATACTTTTTAAAATGTGTAAATAAAGCAATATTTTGTTAATCTTGTCCGTTCTTTTCCCTGATCTTTGTCCTCCTGCGTGCACATTTCTCTTTTGGACTCACAGGATCCTTTATTCTGCCTCTTGCCCTAGCAACCAGACTGGGACACAGTGGCAGTTGATTGGGTGTGGCTCACTAAATAAAGAGTTGTTGTGTCTGGGATCAGGACATGTTTCCAAACACAACCTTGTCTGTTTGTGGTTGCAGCTGCCTCATATAGTAAGGAGGCAGGTCTGTGAGCCTCTCTTTAGATCTCCCCTCCTTCCAGGCCTTGGTAGCCCAGGCCCCCCTCGCTCAGACCTGACTTTTCTCCCAAAGTGGCCAGTTTTCTCTGAAATGGCTTGCCTCAGCACAGCCCCACACCTAGAAATCAGTCCAGTTCTGTTGCTTTCCATGAAAGATTGACAGTAAAGGCTGATGGTGGTTCTGTGGTCCAAATCCTTCAGTCCAGATCCTTCACATCATTTTTCTGACCCAAACAGGGCTTAGTGTGTACTTCAGATCTTTCCAGATTCCCTCTCACATTCACTGTGACACTGTGTTCAGATTATGATCAACAAAGCTGCAGGAAGTCATTTCCAGTGGGACTACACATATGCAAAGCACTGTAGAAGATGAGCTGCTGACTTTTTTATGCTTACATGACTCAATGAAGTGTCACCTTGTATTCAGTCATGAGCAATTTATTTAATACATTCTTTATTCCTGCTTCACTGAAGGGAGTTGTTACCTATTCGCAATCTGTGCTTGCTGTCTAAATTACACTTAGATACATATTACACAATAATTCATCCCTTACTATTATAATTTCCATGAAATGTTTGTCATTATGTTATGGCGTTCCGTGGGGACTTGGGCGTGAGACTGACTCTGGCTACACTTGCTCATGTTGTAGCTTTGTTGCTTATAATATAACTGTACCATGACATAACACACACACACACACACACAGTCTCCCCTGCTGTAGGCTGTGTTACAAGACACAGGTCTTGGCATCTGTGTTGGGAGCAGACAAAGGCTTTCTGTTTCCATTATCTGTGTCCTCATTATTATGATCCCCCCTGTATTAACCACCCGCTAATGAGACTCCAATTAATGGTTGGATTGCTTATTAAAGGCCAGACATGAGGGGAAGAAGACAATCAGTGTGGGAGAGGAAGGTAAGATTGGTCAAACAGCAAATAAAGAGACAGAAATAAAAGAAATAACATAAAGAGTTGGTGTAAACTTGAAAGAAGAGGAAGAGGAGAAGGGTGAGATGGTAAACAATGAAGGGGAAGAAAGAGAGGGAGAACCAACAAAAGGATGGAGGAAGTGTGAGGATTGAGACAGCAAACAGAAGGACAAGGGAAGAAAGGGGGAGAGAGGGGAAAAAAGAAAGAAAGAAATGGCGGAGAGCTGTCAGTGGGCCATCGGAGGGAGTGTGTCGCCTGCTGACATTGTTTCCATGCTGCTCACTTCAAAGGGCTTGGATTATGAAGAGAGCGAGGGGCTTCAGACAATGGGAGGGGAAGAAAATAACATCAAAGTTAGCCACGCATTTGAATCGGGATAATCCCAAAACAGTTGTTCTGAATGCATGCTGCACCGGATCAGATGTCCCTTTTTTTTCCCTCGCCAGCCCCGTTCTGCCGTTTCTAGCCCGAATTTAGCTCCCTCTGTGGCTCTACTTTACTTGTGACTTCTTAAATGTGGGTGTTAACTGCAGGGACCTTTGAATCTCGTAAACGCCTTTTTTTAGAACAACGGTAGTACAGTTTATGCTCATTATCTGGGGGTTTTTTTTGTATAAGTGACATTTAGGTGGAGGAGTATTTTTATGTGGTGTGTGTGTATGCATACATATAGGCATGAGCGCTTGAGTGTGTGCCTTCTTGGTGTGTGTTGTCACAGACCGGGAAACTGGCTTTGCATTGCTGGCCCTACTCAGTTTGAATAGCAAATAGACTAAATATCAAAGTGTATGTTGCAAATGTGACGTGCACAGGCTGTTTAGTGCGATTCTCCTGTCCAGATTAATGAGCAGACACACTAGTGGGGCACCTAGTAGCCTTCCTGTCTTGGCTTTCTGATGTGAAGCTCAATTAGAGATTTGTTTCGTGTTAACATTGAAATAAATTACTCTTTTTAATGTGAAAGGGCTTCTTGTACTGTTGAACCCAACTCTGCAGGTTTTAGCCACTTTTAGCTCATCGTTTTGGTTTGTTTTTTTTTGGTTCATACGTAGACTTGCGAGATTCAGCAATATGCTAGTGGTCTAAACGTAAACACGTCCATCCATCAGGAACAGGAAGTCGCAGTGTCACACATTGGATAGTAAATAAAGAGAAGCTGAGGTTTTGTAAATTCCCCTTCCAATGTTGCACCTTACTTCCTGCCTTTGTTTTCCATGAATCATCCCTCATGTGGAGTTGTAGTCAGTTGTGGCCAGTTATATTTAGGTTACCAATTATCCCATAACAGTGGGCAAGGCAGGAGTGGGCAGTTTTAATGCATTGGAACCAGGCTGGTGTCAAAGGACTGTGGAAGGTGAAAGCAAGATGAAAGCACTGTATTTGCTTTCATCTGTCCAGTCTATTCATATTAGGTAAGGGGAATGGGAACCAATATAGAGGAAGCCAGTGTAGCACATTGGTACATAGCCAACGTTTGGGTTAGAGGATTATTCACTTCCTCGTGTCATCTGTTTCCCTACATGTGGTATCTTGGTAAAGTGTCTCCATTTGTGGATGGGTTTTGTCTTTGATGAGACACAGGGGTTTGAGGTGAATGTGAAGTTTAATAGTGAGGTTATTGGGATTACTTGAGTACACGATGTGTGTTTGTGTGGCCATGTGCACAGGCAGTGTTTTTGTCTGTGTGCGCCAGAGTGTGTGTGTATGAGTGTGCGCCTGAAATGTGCAGCTGCCAAATCTGACAGAACTCAAGCCCACATTAGCCTGCCAAGAGAAAGGTACAAAGACACACACACACACACACACACACACAGGCCTTGTCTCTTCTCTCTCTCTCACACACACTATCTTTCCAACTCTGTATCTTCGAACTCTTTCTGTCTCAAACTCTCTGTCTGTCTCCACACACACATACACGGGCACACATGCTCACCTCGCCCTGCCAAAAGGGAGAGGTGGCTGGTGAATAAACAATGGCACTCCGCCCATAGTGTCACCCGCCTGGGCTTTGATCAGCACCGCTGTTCCTGCTCCCCACAGCAGTGCTTCCTGTCTTTCTGCCTGCCGAATGCTGCCATGCGCGTACACACACATGCACGCACACACACACACACCTATAAATTAGTGTTCATGTCTCATTCTTATACATGGGCCTACATATACTAACTCTCTCCCATTTTCTCCTCACTAAGTCTTTATCTGCCTCTTTCCGTCCCTCAAACTCACACACAAACATAGCTTTGAGTTAGTGTCCTTGTCTCTACATCTTTCAGTAGTGTTGCATTTTCTAACATACACCCACGTATGCTCAGTGTTTTCACACACACACACACACACACACACACAGAGAGAGACAGGGATACGCACCTTTGATCCAGGCCCATCCAGCAGGAACCTCTAGTTCTAGTCAAAGAGAAGGTCCTGTTGTAGTGTCCTCTGGGTGATGTGACAGCAGACACATTACATAATGCAACAGTGACCATTGTTTCACTCTGTTTGAGGGTGAGGTTGAATATATGAGGTGCACTGGTCTTTGTACACTAGACAGTGTGGGGTGTACATTTCTTTGTCAAATTTAGATGGAGTCCATGTGATGTAGGTGTTCTGCTTTTATGTATGCAGACCAGTAACGAGGGACAGGGCTCCTGTGTGCGCACACACACAGCCACACAAACATGCACACATTCAAGGGGGCTAGTTGTAGCAGCTGCAGTTTGTCTGTAGTTCTTTAGTTATATATGCATTAGTTTCTGAGGGGGTTGAAAGGATGACTTTGCCTGTGGGAAGGAATGGCAGCAGTGGATCAAGAACAGGTGTGCTGGATACCCTCTGTTACAGAGGCAAAGAGTTGCTTCAGTGGTTGTGTGTATGCGTGTGTGCGTTTGTCTCCTCTGTTCGTGTGTCTGTCCATGTCCTTCAACACATGTCCACGTCCTTCAACACATGTCCATGTTCTTCGTGTCAACCTTGAACTGCACATTTGTTTAGTTTGTTAAGCCATCTGTGTTTCTGTCACTTTCTTCTTTTTCTGTGCATGTGGGAGTGAATACTACTTTCACAATTTTCATTTTTATTTAAAGGTGTATTAGGAATTGATTCCAATATTAACATTAAATCAAATGACTCCCTGTAATATAGAAGGGTATTACTGCCAGTCTCACTGAGAATCAACACCTCACTCTGTAGTTTTGTGCAACCTGCTTAAACAAATCTTTGGTTTGCCTGTCCAATAAACTAAAACAGCACCTCTGCGTGTTATGGGTTACTGCTCCTAGCTCACTTGTACTGGTTGTACTGCACACTAACTATCCAGTGTGAAAATGCGGAGAGACAAAGCAAAAATAGTTACCAGTGAAATCATCAAACATTAGCAAGGCAAAGAGATTTACAGTATTTAACTCAGGTATTAGCTGACTAAACTGGGGTTAAATGTGACTGAATATTGGACTTTTAAGAGGTGATAAAGAGGATTTCTAGTGGCATGCTCATGTTGCTCTGTTTTTTTTTCCTGAATTTGTAAGTGGACAATTATTTACCAACTTATTAGCCATAAGAAGTTGATAAGTTCATAATGTATAAGGGCTTCTTGTTTTCAGTCGAGTGTAATTTACAAAGCCAGTGTGTTTGTTCAGTTATAGATAAAATAATAACTATTTTGTAGAACCCTGGGTAAAGTCCTGCCCCTTGTGCGGCTATTGTTCTCTTAAGTCTTAAAAGGAGTGAGGAGACAGTAGTGCTGTCAGTAAGGCGGCACTCCAACTTCTAGTTCAGGCCTGTTTTGTCCTTTATATTAGCGTTGGTGTCAGCTAGAAATGTCTCATCTTGGATCTGTACATGTACGTGTGAAGGCTCTCTCTTTCACTCTCTGACTCTCTAAATGTATCTGTGTAAGCACCCATCTGCCTTCGTGTCCATGTATATGTTTGTGTGTGTGTGTGTGTGTGTGTGTGTGTGTGTGTGTGTGCGTGCGACTCTACATGTGTGCCTGGTGTTGGCTGATTGATGACTTTTCCAGCTGTCGGCAGATTCCCGGCAGTGTTTGATCCACATATCAGAGGAGGTGGAAGTAAGAGAGAGATAACATTCCAGGATGCAACTAGGGAACGTGGGAAGTAGAACAGCTCATAGAGACCATACTCCATTCAGGGACAACAAACGGAAATTACTCATTAAACCACAAGCCTAATGCTAAGTACAAAGAAACCATGACGGCCTAATGTCTTGTGCTTTCCTGTTTGAAGAATCCCATGTACAGATGAATCCGGGCTGTAGGCAAAAGTAGACAAGCCGCCATTACTGCGTTGGCACCTCACTTGTAAACCCGTGTATAACACTGTAATGTATGCAAAGCATTTCACTTTTTAAGCGCTTTTACCAAGATATCTGTCCAGCAGATCCAGTAGAACTGGTTTTACTTTAAAAATTAAAAGTCATCAAATGCTATTAAAATAAAGGTTATAATATTATAGTCGTAGTTAAAGCTGTGTGTTCACCAGGGGGCAGAAATACTCAAACACTATTTCACAGAAAGAGACTCAACAGTCTGTGTAAGGGCAGCTAGAAAACCAAAATATTGAACTAAAACAGCTCAAATCTGCATGGAGCTGCAGAGTTGGCTTCAGCACTACAAGTGACTCTCACATTCACTGGTTTTAATACCTTAACCACTTGTTATTGCTGCTTGCTTGCACTATGTATGTATGTACACTTTAATGCAGTCTGCAGTCGACAGGTTAGAAGACTGACTTCAGCTAATTTAGTAATATCCTCTCATCTAGATGTATATAGAAACATTGTTGCCTGCTAATATTTGTAGCAACGTGTGTGGCATCAGTGACCAAACATTCAGTTTTGTTTTTTTTAAGACATTCTGAGAGTTTTTAAGCTGCAATTTGTATTTGCAAGTTTTGCTAAAACTCCATTAAATGATATACTATTTGATAAACAGAATATATGTATGTAGGCCCATAAACACACAAGTATACACACAGGGCATATGGCGCATATTTCAGAGTTGTTTCCTATTCTCTTTCTACTGTAGCTCACAGCAGCTGAAAGAGACAGAGACGACAAAGATAGAGAACAGTGTGTTCCCCCTGTGGGCATAGCTCGGTTGCAACATGTCTTCATTACCGCGGCAATTGTCTTACTATTTTCATCAGTACTAGGAAAGGCGCCTCCATAACTGTGCCGACATGTGTGCATATTGCAATAGACGAGATAACTGTTCTACTTGCTGTTCAGGAGAGTTTGCTACTGCCGCCATCACAGTATCTTCCCACCTCAGTTCGAAATCAACTCTGGGAAAAGTGCTGAAAAGCATCAAAGTACTGAAAGCAAGACAATTCATACCAATATCAGTGATATCTTTCAGAGGGGCTGTCCTGGTCGACTTGCTAAACCACATCTTTTTATTCCTACACACAGACAAACCGACAGACAGACAGCGAAGCAAAAGCAAAAGTTTTACTTCTCTAACACCTCAGGAGGGAGACCTCCCTCCTCCTCCTCCTCCTCCTCCTCCAGCTTCTCTCTTACACTCGCTTCTTTACCTTTCCCACAATCCTTTGATAAAAGTGCAGATAAAAGAGAGTCTGTGCTCATCTCTCTGGCCATCCACCTCTCCTTGAGGTTAGCACCTCCTTTATTATTTACTATTAGATCAGTAGACATACATACACACACCGCCTTGTTCTACTAAAGCTGGTGTGTGTGTGGGCGCAGTCCACATACTGTGTCTTTGCTTATGTACGTCTGTGTGCTTCGTGCCCCTTGTGTATGTATCTGTTCTTACCCTTTTGCTTGTCTGTGTGTGTGTGTGTGTGTGTGTGTGTGTGTGTGTGTGTCCTTGGCTGGAGGCGGTGCAGTGTGAGGTTTTTGCTGCTGTCTGAAGTCGTCCAGCCTCAGTGTCATTAGAGGATCTCTTTAATCCAGACTTTGGGAGAAACTTCTGACAGCACGCTGCAAATAGAAGGCCCCGCCGCACATGAAGAGCAGCTCGGCTCCTAACAAAACACCAAGTTTAAAGAGGCCCCTGGCCTTTTTTCCTCCTCCCACTATTCCCTCCCTTCTTTCTTCTTTGCTTTTTTTCCTGCCCTCTGTTGCTTTTACTTCACCCTAGGGAAACATGCTTGCCTTATCTGCACAGGAGGACCACCCAGGAAAGATGACTCAGGCATCGGTGTGTCTGTGCGCCCGTGTGTGTGTGTGTGTATATTTGTGTGCATACAACACTGGAATTGCACACTCATTTGACTGAGTGTAGCACTCACATTTTTAGAACTTTTGCTGTTAATATTAATGCATGCCTACACCTGCATGGATCGCTCTGAGCGGTGTGTTTGTTGGTGCTTGTGTGCGCGTGTGCCTCGCTAATCCTTTGAGCCAAAGTTTGGAATGAAAGGCAGAGGCACATTGCTGATGGAGAGGTGAGAGAGGCCTTCAAGCTCCCGACTGAGGGACTGTGCAGCAGAGGTACACCGCTGCCCTGTCTCTTCGCTCCAGCCACGTGTTTCTCTCCTTCATGTCCCTCCCCTCTTCCTCAGTATCTTCTCTCATTCTCACCTGTCTGAACTTTTCTCTTCTTTTCTTTCTTTCTTCCTGATATCGTCACATTTCTGTCTTATCTTCCCAGGCTTTTTGCTTTGCATTTTGTTTACTTTTCACCTTTCTCTTTCATTCTCCTCCTCTCCCTCCTTCCACCCCCCTCCCTCCACCTAAGGAAATCTGATTTCCCCCTCTTCCTGGCCTGTTCACAATGATCCCAGTCTGCATGGCTGATAAAGACCATATCGCCCTGAGCATCTGGAGACATTTAAGCAGGATCCTCTACACACGGTCATTCACGCACTTTGACACACTAAATACTATAGAAACAACCAGCGTCTTGTGTGTACGTTGAGTCTTTATTCAGTGCAATACATGCATGGGTATATAAAGAACAGATTTAAGACCGACAGGAAGTTAGACTGAGAAAATGTTGGATGAAACAACTGTTGTTATTATTAGCCAATATAAATTTGCCAATTCATTTTCATTTGAGGTTTTTGCCCCCCGGTCTAGCACTGGATTAAAGTCAGACACTGGTATTCATACTGCCTCAGGGGGACTGTGCAGGTTTTCACAGGTGTCTACCTTGTCCACTTAATTGTTTTGTTTTATTGTTTTAGTCTTTTTCTTGAATGAATATCTTTGGCTATCAGAGTTAGTGTGATATCTGTTGCTCTATGCCCAAACACAGCCCTCAATGCTGTATAATCCAACCATTATGCCTGACAGTGAAAATGACTAAATATTTCCGAGGCCCTTTCTGACTCACAAAGGGCTTTTATTCATCAGCAGAATCATCCCATATGATTCTATTAATGAAGTGACAACTGTTGAACTTCTACTCTCTGAGTTGTTTTGAGCACATCAGATAAAGAACCCACATGAAAGAGACGAACACGTCACCAGTGAGGCCCGCTAGTCAGCCTTACTTCCCAGAAGACCTGGTCCAGAAATGCTGTGTCACAGTGCGGGGAATCAGAAGGGGGTTTAGAAGGGGCGTGGGCTCCTCAGAGTCTCTCTACTGCTGCCTAAAAGGATAGACGTAGGCGAGGTTAGGGTCATTGTGGGGAAGTGTTGGAGGAAGGAAGGGTAAGAATCGCAACTCTGTATGTGCATGCAAGTACCTAATAAATAATCCAATGACATACAACAAGAAATTAAACTACATACAGTAGTTTAATGCTCATGTGTGCTAAAATAAACTGCTCAAGTTTACTCATTTTGCCCAAAATCTGAAATTGATCTTGGAAGACTTTACAATCTGTGCAACACAATCTGTGACACTTGCTATCCTTGGACTTTTGATAAGGATAAACTCCAAAAGAAAAAGGTAGAAACGTCACACTCACATGCCTTGGTCACTACAATCAGAAAACGTGTGAAAAATGGTGTCAACTCCACTAAAAATGCTTTTCTAGAGTCTTTGAGCCTTTGATTCACCAATAAACAAAATGAAATGATGAAATTGAAGGCAAGGGTTTGCACTGGATGGAGATGTGGGCCGTGATGGGATCGTGACAGGCTAAGAAATACCCTGATTAATAGGATCGACACGCTGGAAACCAGCCGCCTTTCATGCTGCAGAGCTAAAACTGACATCAACGTGCTCCAGAATCGTAATAGTCCAGTAATACGTGTTGATCTATAAATCCACCTGCCAGAGGCCTAAATTAGCCACTGTACATTATAAAGTTGATTTACCTGCATCGATGCAGTTCAGGCATGGGTTCACACTGTGGTGCAGTCTTGATATTTTAGATTATTAAAAGAAAATGATTACATGTCAAAAAATAACTTTCAGCTACTGTGAGATTATCTGTATCTAACAATCTAACTGACAACAAAGGTTTCGACTATTGTTTTGTGTTACTCCTTCCTTCCTTCCTCTTTAGTCAGTTGTTCTCATAAAGTTGCTACCCAGAAGTTCAACCTGGCCCTGAAGCCTAACAGTCTATGTGTGATTTATGTCAGTGTAGTGGGTCGTAGATCAGGCCGGTCATGCCTATCACCTGGACTGTGTTTCCCTCAGCTCTGAGAATCAACGAGGCAACACCTGGCCCGCTCACTCAACTCCACTGGGGAGAGACGCTGAGGATATTGATGCTATCCAGTGCCCCATACACTTGTTGGAGGCTCTGTGTGTGTGTGTGTGTGTGTGTGTGTGTGTGTGTGTGTGTGTGTGTGTGTGTGTGTGGAAGTGTAATTGCGTATTTGTGCTTTTATGTCAAGGTGCATGTGCGTGCACGAATCACTCTCAAAGATCAAACATCTGGTTCTGCGTCGCATGCAGGAACTGCGCCTTTCTTTCCACTGCTATCACTTACAGGCAGAGAGGGAAAAAATGCCCTACACACACATGTCCACACACACAGTGAATTTTCTTTCTTTCTTTCTTGCCTAAATCTTACAAAGCAAAATAGATTAAATTCTTTATTGGCGCCCTATGGGGAAATTTGATCAACTCAGGTATTGGAGTACATGTGAGAAGGGATCTTATCCACTGAATGATACAGTATATCTCTCTTATTACCTCCAAAGAAATAATTATCCTTGAAGGAATGCAACTTTACAAAAGCCTAGAAAGTTTGCTAATTCCCTGAGTGAGCAAGTCTCTCTTTCTGTTTCTGCCCTTGTCTAGAAGTGAGTTTGGGCTTAATGAGGCCAGCTTGCCAGTAATTACTGTCATGACTTTATTATTAGCCTTTTAACACGCAAAGACTAATCACAGGCTGCATCTCTCCTCACTGTCCCTCTGTCCTCCCTTCTGTCTACCTTTCTGTGTCTTGAATATTCTCTCGTTGGCTCTGTCCCTCTTGATTGCTCTTGTTTTCTCAGTTGCCCTCCTCTCATTCAGATTCAGCACGTTGTCTCTCACCTGCTCAAATGTAACTGTAGGTTAATGTATATCACTGTGCGTCAGTTTCACATTACACCACACAGATCTCGAGATGCTTTCCTTTTTCCGTCAGTCAGTCGACAACACTGACTTGTCTCTCCCTCCCCCCAGGCTCTGCAGGAAAAGGTGGAGAGTCTACAGAGGCAGCTGCACTGCACAGAGAAGAGGCTGCTTAGCAAAGAGCTGGAGACTGAAGAGAAGGTAATACATTCACTCTCACTGTCTCTCTTTCATGCTCGTCAGGCATGCACAAGAGACGCAGGCGGTCTCTTACTCAAACTCATTTGCTCCTCACCATTACCGTTGCATCACTCTCGCTGTCCAACATTAATTTCTTTCAACAGCCGGCTTTTTCGTCACATTTCTTTTAGCTTCTTTCCAGCACATGACCTCTATTTGAATTCGTCTTATTAATCATGCAATCCTTTTTTGGGTTCTTGAATCTCTTTACTGACCCCTTCAACACCCATCTCTGCTCCCCCATCACCTGATGTCCCTAGCCCCCTCACCCCTCAGTTGCCATCCTTACTAGACCCTCCAGGGGGCCACAAAAGACAAAAAAAATGGCTTCTTCCTTCCTTTCTGCCCTCCCCTCATCACTCTACCATCTCTCATTCTCCTGTTCAGAGCCAGATATATGCCCCCTCGCACATTTCCCAAATTCCTTGAGATTTGGCTTCAAGAGCCAGTGCCTAGGGCCAGGAATGCCACCACCGCCTGTGTTCAGAGGGAAGCCTCTGTGTGCACACACACTCGCGCACACACTCCCCATGGCTCTCCAGAATGCCCTGTAATCAGGCTCTGTTTTGACCTTGACACACACAGAGAAGAAAGCAATAATGACTACACTCACACAGGAGGCTCTTCTTTGTACGCTGGTATGTACACCAAAGGCATTCATTCTCTTGTGTCCCCTCTGATCCGCCCACTGACCCTTGTACACACTTCACACACTCGTCACACACCTCAGTGTCTGGCTGTCATAAATTTGCAGGAAAGGGGTCAGTGGTTTTTAGGAGCCATTGGTCTCTGACCCAGTCCCAGAGGTGCTGCACGTTGTTTCCTATAACTTAGGAGGAGCTGACCCCTGACCCTGCCTGCTATAATGTCAGATAATTTCGTCTCTTTTGGGTCACTTTTTTTTTTTGCTTTTCCTTTGTGTTTTTTTTAGTGTTATTTACTGTGTGATCCATCATTTAAGACAAAAAAAAAAGTTTTCCCAAAGATTGTCAAAATCCCTGGACTTGAAATGTTACTTTCTCAAGGTGAGGAGTAAATCTTTTTATGTTTCTAAAGGTCAAACACATGGTCAAGATCCCTATGGCACATTGTTTATATGTTATAACATCTGTTGGTTATTAAGCAAGTGACACAAATTCAGAGGGAAGTTAATATTTTTCAAGATAATTTTCAGCATCTTGCACATTCCCTCAGATACTCAGTGTCTGTCTGTGTTAGTAGCGAAAGGTGTTTAATACTCCAGATCATCAAGCCATGGAGTATACTTCAGGTAGATGATGTTGGTTTAGTCAAATGTTGGCCCACTGCTTTGAAGATGCTAACACACATATTCTGAAAATGTCATGATATTTAGTTTAAAAACAGAAAGATTGTGGACATAATTTCTGTTAATGTAATTTTATTATATCGCTTTTGCTTTCATTAAGCACATTAAAACACTCCAAACCCACTTATTGCTTGCGGTCCATAGAGCTTAGTCTTGTATGGTTGAATTTTTTTATACTGGCGCCAGTAAGAAACACAGATTTTGATACTGATACCAAAAATGCTGCTCTTTGGTATAAAATCAGCAACATCATGATTTAAATCAGGCAATATGTTGAAGCAAAGAATGAGTAAACAAGACTAAGAATCTGACTTAAGCATTTGGTACCAATTTTAGGTACTCTAGTTCTTGATTCTCTGCCACAAACACATTTCACTAATTTATTGCAGATTGTTTTGCTGTGTCAAAGTTGGCAGCAAAGACACAAACAGGAAGTGTGCCATAGTCGAATAAGAATGAAGGAATCTCAGCGCATCAGCCAACTCGGAGCTTAAACCGATGCCTCAACAGATAGAGACAGCTGAGGCAGGATCTGGAATGATGAGATCTGAAGCACACGGTTATAGTAAGAGCTTTTTAATAAGGTGCAGAGACTAACATTTCAACATAAAACATGTCTTCATCAGAGTAAGAAGAGGCAGTGGCCTGCGCCCAGCTAATGGACAGGTTCTTGGCATTACTTATGTCCAGCCAATGCCTTATTGCCATAGCATATATAAATACACATCATAAAAACATCATAGAAATCATCAAATTTCCTAGAAAACAACATACAAACATCTTAGATTCATCTCTTCAAACATTATAGAAAAATGATAGAAAAGAAAAAAGATTAACTTTCTCATTTAGTCCATGTGATTCAGTTGTGCTCACTTTATAGATCCTATCACTGCAAACAGCCAAGAAAAAGAGCACCAATCGGAGTTCATTGCACACATTTACTTTGATTGATTATTGAAGACTAAAGAGCATTGAGTAGATATGGCTCACTTCCTATCACAAACTGATGCGCAGGGAAAAGCTACTGGTGAGTGTTGTCCTTCTCCTGCCATTGCAACGTTACTCTCTCCCATTGTCACTGTTCCTTGGTTGAGAGCAGCAGGTCTACAGGGTCTTGCACAAAGCTAAACATGTGTGTATGGGCACCCCTTTCTTTTTGGCAATGAGTCACTGTTCTTCTCCCTGTGGGGAGAGAGACTGTGTGAATCATATATTTACTCCTGCCTCCTACCCTGCTCTCACCTGAGGTCAGGTGTATGTGTGTGTGTGTGTGTGTGTGTGTGTGTGTGTGCATGCATGGCGTCAATAGGAAAACTTCTACTGTATGTTTTTGATTGGTTTCTGTGTGACTGTTTGCATGAGCATACATCGTATGTGCATCTGCATTGTTGCGTGCACCTCGGTTCATGTGTGCATTGTTTTTTGCGTGTGATAATAGACCTCCACTCTCTCCTCACACTGATATTGCCCTAGTTTATCTGCCAAGACTTGTCTTTGTAATCCGATCCCTCACATGCAAAAACAGCCTTTCTGCCCAGACTTCACACAGATGTTGCTTGCCTTACACTTGCAGGGCCCTCGCAGGCTCCCCCACTCTAAAATGGCGGATCAGCAGCTCACTGTGTGGTTCAATTCTCCTTGAAGAGAAGAGCAGCATGTTGAAGAGTACAGCTCTTTGTATAAATACATAATGATACAGTGGGCACGGTGAACTGTACAAGTTTCAGAGATGTATTCTCCTGCAACATGGGAGCTTGGTAAAATAAAAAATAAATCATTTCTGTAGTTGTTTTCAGTATTGATGCAGACATAAAAATGCAGAGGAGTTGAACTCAAGTTCTGTAGGCTCAGTCATTTTCCTGTGTGCTGTTTTGGTTGAGGTACATTACATCAGCAGCTACAATCCATCCCATAGTTCTAACAACTTCACTAAGATCTGTAGCCACTTCTAATCTCCTCCTGCCTTTTTCACTTTTTTTTTCACTTTTGTGAAGCGGTTTCTTTTTTCCCCTCTCGCAGCAAAGCGTTTTTGAATTCAAATCGCTCCTTGGTGAACTCTGAGTGCCAACTCAGTGGATGTGGAGGTGCAAACTTTGTGAGTGGCGTCATTTTTGATGTACCCCCTTGTTCCTGACAAGGTTTTTGTCACTTTGGAACAAGGGGGTATATCAAAAATGTCTTTCCAGCAGCTACTCAACCCCCCCCAACCCGTCCCACGCAAGCCTGCACACACACACACCCCAACTTCATTAGCATACATCAAGCTTCCCAACGATGTGACAAACTTCATTTGAA
This sequence comes from Macquaria ambigua, assembly GCA_008360985.2. NCBI lineage: Eukaryota > Metazoa > Chordata > Actinopteri > Centrarchiformes > Percichthyidae > Macquaria > Macquaria ambigua. The sequence goes on along the minus strand of VMKM01000639.1, from coordinate 41,258 downwards.
CGTTGAAAGTGTTGAGGGCTTGTTCCTTTCTGCTGGCAGCTGTCAAAAACCACGCCATGTGACAGTACCAAATGCAGGGGAAAGTCAAAACCACAATCTAAAGACTATATAAAGATGAAATGTTGTCATTTTAAGAAGACTGGGAGGGGAAAACGACTGCCGCTCCTCGCAGTCTTCAAAACTAGAGAATCACGCTTCATCAGGAACAAACAAAATCTCATTTTAAAAAGAGCTGTGGAGATGAAACCTGATTTTTCTCCAGAAAGTCAAAGTCCCTTTTCATCGCTTTGGGAAAAAGTGGCACACTTTTTTCCCCCCTGTGTTTCCCTTCCTCTCTTTTCTTTCCTGCTCGCTCTCATCTGGAGTCTGTCAATGACCAAAACCTCATGGAAGGTTTGATCAGCAGTGTTGTTCAAAGGCACCCGATATCTGTCCTAATGGTGAGGACGCTTTTTTTTTTCTTCAGATGCTGTCACGTGCCTCCTGCCACCTGTCAGAAAAACAAACATGCCTTTTCTGTAAAAAGATGTTGAAAGAGGAGAAAAATGTGTGTTTGCGAAAGAAAAAGAGAGATGCGAGAGGAGGGACCTTGGAAGAGGCGAGAGGATGCAAAGCTGAAGGAACAGTATCTCTCAGTCAGACATCCTTGGGGAGTTTGAAATACTCCTGTTGTGAATTTTAACGCCACTGAGAGACACAGAGAAGTCAGAAATTTGAATTGTTTTTTTCCTGTATCTGTTAGCCTAGCATACATTTCCACAACAGAGATGTTGTTATAAGAAAGGCTGCTGCTTCCGCCCACACCCATTGCATAGTAAACTACAGCTAAGCTCTAGTTAGACATGCTGTGGAAAGATGTGATGCCAAATACAAAACTGTCTTGTATCACATAATGTATCAGTTCTAGTTTGGACTTCCCTCTGTCGTTGTTACTAAAGCGAACTTTCATGGCTTGTCTAGTTTGATCAGCCTTACGACTGTATGTATAGTATCCAGTCGTCCCCGTAGCTTTCTGTGAGTCCCGGTGAATATGTTGTAGCCGTGCCCATTCTAATGTATGGGAAGGAAAATGGAGACAGCATTGCCACAAAGGAGCTTGTAATTTAGGCAGAGCGGATCTCTCATTGCTGCGGTGACTGCACCATACATGAACCAAGAATGCAAAACTAAGGAGCGTGGCTTTTGGAGAATCTAGACTTATATTCAGAGTGGTTGGTAAGGGATGTGTTTATTCAACCATTGTTTATTGCTTCGGTCTGAGGTAGTGGAGTGTGTTGTCTTGGCTTGCCATTTTGTTATGACTACAGAAGCTGCTATACATAGATAGACTTTTTGAAAATCCGCACTCCCGTAGCTTCAGCTGATTTTTTAACTCCTGGACATTCAAATTAAAGCTTCTGAAACCAGTCACTCTCAAATTATCCTTGACTTCATTTTCACACAGAGAGAAAAAAGACATATTTCTGTAAACTGATGGACTCTCGACCCAATATTATTGTCCCGACACTTTAAAATGAATAGGGCAGAAGGAGCCTGAAAAATTGGCAAAGTTGTGGCAGACTAATCTACTGCACACTGTGCCGAGACAAAGTGAGCTGCTTCATGTTGGGATCATTTATACTGGAGGTTGCTTTGAAGTGCTTCCCAATCCCTTTCATTGTGCCCAGGAAGATTAATTAGCCAAAGCCAGAACAATCAGTTAAATCCACAACAGGAAAATTATTTTAGGAAAACCAATCTTTTTCCCTCCCCCTCACCTCATTCACGGTCCCTTAACTTGAAAGACCGGACTGATGAGAGGAGAGGTGGGGAGCGTGGGGATATTCTTAATGTTAGCTGGACTTTGGCTCTGTCAAAGACATTATGGTCGGTTGAAATGCTCAGACTCTCCCCTGGTTACACCTTGAAATACTGTTGCTTTTCACAGCCCCCGTTGATTCCTCGAGCTCTGTTAAACTATTCATCAAGCTCCGAATTAATTGATTCAGCAACTCTTTTCAAAATGCTGTAAATGCTTTTACTGTTCTGTAAAAGCTCTGTGTTTGTGCATGCATGTGTGTGTGCGTCTGTATATGTGTGTGCGTCCATTCATGTGTGTTTGCGGGTAAAAGGGGGGGTTGCACCAACCAAACCCTTTTCAACTTCTATAATCAGACTCTGGTTTAGTGGAGTGTAATTTAGCCCCAGACAGACTTCCTCCAGTCCTCCCCAGTGGAGCTAGCTAGCTAGCAAGCTATTGAGCTGCTGCTGCGTTTGATGTGTTCTGCCCTCCACCACGGCCCTGTCCTCTTCCAAACCCAGCTGTGTAACAGGCCCCATAAATGCATTGTGTCAGATCTGGCTGTAGTCATCAGCAGCCAGTAGGGGGTGTTGTGCAGAGCGTGGCATGCCAGTCTGCAGACCCCCTGTGGAGATGTGAAGGAGCTGTGAAGAGCGAGGGAATACTCTGAGCCATGAAAAAAGAGGGGATACCCACTGTCTGTGTGTGTGTGTGTGTGTGTGCGTGTGTGTGTGTGTGTGCGTGCGCGCGCCTCCTCCAAGGGAGCTGCTCACTTGGTCGCCATGTCTGGAAGTGCATGCGTGCAAGTGTGTATGTGCATGGCCAGCAAAAGCACTTATTCAGCGATTACTAATATTATAAATTTCCTCGATAATGAGCCTCTTTCTCATTGTTGAACAATCTTTAATCGTGCCAAAGTCAATGTCAAAGTAATGTTTTAAATTGATGGTTGGATAACTAATGTGGATTTATTACTTTGTTCTGGTTTTCCTTCTAAGTTAACTGACACTGTTTGGTCGTCCTGCCTCTGTCTTCTCAGGTGACTGTGGTGCGTCAGGAGTGCGAGGAGAAGATCAAAGGTTTGATGCCAGCAGAGCTCAGACAGGAACTGGAGGACACCATCACCTCTCTGAAAGCTCAGGTGAGAGCCGACTGTTTGCCAGATACAGATCAGATACAGGAAGGACTAGAACAAACATGCTGACACATTCAATCTCGTGACTTTAGTTTCAAGAATGTTGAAAGCGGTCTGGGGGCTCGTGTTCTCGTTTTCAACCCACATAATATTCCTCCTGTCTTTTTCTCATTCATTAATCCAAACCCTTTTAAATACATCTCCTATATTTTTACATACAAGTTTTACAACGTGTCCTAGTCTTTAACTGTATATACCACATACACATATTTCCCAAATGTCTCTTTTTATTTTCATGCTCTTTTTTTGTTAAGTTATGTTTAATAAAACCACCGGACATAAGCAACCCTCTAAGTCTTAAGTCGATGTGTATAAGGCCGCGTTCAGACCGACAGTAGTCCTGCGTGAATGGAGCCAGTCCGCCAGCACAGTGGGGGTACCAATGCAGGGAGCTCCAGAAAAACAAGTTGGCAAAAAAGTTGAACTAGGCTCAACTTGACACAACATGACGTAATCTGGCAAGTTGCTGCATTGGCCAATCAAAGGCAAGGGAATATACCTGGTGGATTACTTTCTAACAGCGTATTTCTACTGTTTACTTAACAATAAGAGTTGTAAAATCCTGTCTGTGAGTGTTACTAAACGTTGTACAGTGTGTTGGCATCTGATAAGCCTTTAAACATATTCTGTTACTCCAAATGGACTTCCTGGATCATATTTCATTGTCTCACCGGTACCATAAACGACACGCAACGCAGCCTCCTGCGCTGTTTTAACGCAGGCCTGTTTTCGGTCTGAATCCCCTCTAAGTGCACTCAGCTCATGAAGCCAGTTCTGATTTCATAAAATGAATCTTGATCAAAGACCGACCTGCTACAATTTGTAGACTAGGAATTAAGGGGCAGTGGGGTGAAGTCATGAGTATGCAGACCACCTATGGCCCCATAGTCCTGGACATTATACTGTATATTGGAGAGATTGTCAAAGTAACAGTTTGTGGCCATGTTTTGGCATTCTGTGTCCTCTGTCTTTTTTAAAGTCAATATTATTTCCTTTTGTCTTTCACTTTCCCTTGCAATTAATCAATCAAAACTATCAGAAACATACACCAAACATTCTGTATTAACATGCATGTGAGAGTCATTTGTTTGGATGATACCAAAGATGGCTTTGGTGTGGTTTTGGTGTAGCACTCGATCATAGACACTGCTGTCTCTTTGGACCCTGCCAATCCTCTTTATAAACCTTAATTTCTCCTTGTGTCTCCATCAGACCACACAATCACCCCTCACATGACCACATTCATATAACCATGTTGTTCCTCTGAGCCATGTCTCTTGTTAATATCATGGGGCCCACTTTTGACACTGAATTATTTCATTTTCTTAGCTTTTACACTGTAAACAAAAGAGGGTTTCCTCTAATGATGATACGATCATGCAGTTTTTGCAAGTTTTTGCAAAAGGGGCTCATCATAAACCACCGCCTTGTTCAAATAGGCCACCGAGATCCCATTTCAGTGCACCGACCACAGCTCTATGATCGGATATGTTTATAAGATGTAATTCGTGACCGGAGCGGTCTCTCCTCTCATTGACGATGTCTTGGGTTTTGCACATTAAAGTGCATTATTTTTACATAGTGAAAAAAAGGTGGGGAGAGTTTTCGTGTCTCTGGAGGCATCCGACCGCATTTCGGTGGGGTTTTGCATATGCTTCACCACTGTGAAGTGCCAAATGAAATGCTAGATCTTTCCTGAGGTCTCCCCCACAGAAAGGAATGTACCCTCGGCTCCAGTACGGTAGTCCCAGAACAATACAGATTCTTTCGGAGCCTTGATTATTCTGCCAGGCGTGTAAATGTAGATGGGGTTTATTTTCACTTCAGCCAAAGACACTTCATAAATAAACTCACACTTTGTAGCCAAACAAAAGAATGGCGCTGCTGCCTCCTCTCGCAGCGTCCTAACCTCAACTAACCTGGCTCATAATCTTCCCTCTGTCCCTATGTGCCTTAACCCCACTGCCCTAATCTCCTGACCTCCAACCCCTGCTGTCCTGACCCCTGGACTCAACAACCAAGCCTTTCTTCCACTTAGCTAACCCCCTCCACCCAAAAGCACAATTGACCCAAAGCCATCATACCTTCTCCACTTCCAGTTTCTGGCAAGTTTCTGACTAATCAGAGTGAGTACATTTTTGAAGTTTACTCTGTGCCAAATGATGCATTGTCTGTCTGTGTTGCAGGTTAACTTCCTTCAGAAGAGAGCCTCTTTGCTACAGGAAGACCTGGACGCCTGTCGCAGCAGGAGGTTAGCACGATTGTTTAGATTGTTTAGAAACATGTGTGCATACATGCCTGTACATAGTTCATGTGGAGGTTTGTACCTCTATACAGTACAATGCATGTTTGTGTGTGCCTTTATTTTTACACCAGTGTACTTCAGGTAGTATGAGCAGAATTACTCACAGGCTTGCAGTATACTTTGTAACGCTCTATTAATGGTGCAGGTACATTAGATGAAGTATTTGACTATGACATCTTCCAGTCCTGAGGGCTTTCATTTTCCCTCCCATCCATCATACTGTAAAAGCCATTTATGTCTTCATGAAAAGTGTCTATACATACGCAGTGATAAGAGGCCTCGTCAAACGACGCTGCCGCTCACATCTCTGCAAACATCTCTCAGGACTGTCAGTCATGCACATCACAGTAAATAACCGGTTATTTCACTGTACTCTACCTCACAACTTAAAGTGACAGATGTTGAGAATCTCAGAAGGAACAGTCAATCAGAGAGAGTTAGCTTAACTTTGTTTCCATGATGGTGTTCTTTAATATCAATGCATTATAATGTTGGTTTAATAGTTTAACACTGGAATAACCCAACTCTTTCTGTACAGGTAACCATGGGAGAGCCACAGCCTGACCCTACGCCGGGACATGAAGGACAAGACGTCCAATCAGATGTGAGCATTATTGACTGTTACAAATATTTTACACACCTGTCACTCCACTGGACCAGTCATCTAGTTTCATGTGCTGTTGTCTCTCATGGCTTTATTAACAGATGAGCTATTTATTCATTGTCAGATTTTAGTTTTGCTTCGTCTTGTTAAAATATATATTTTTATGTTCACAACTGGTTACATTGTTCAATTTTATATTTTTTTGATATCATTAACTTGATATTATTGGTATTTGTTGGACATATGCTATCAATTGTCATATCCTAACCAAAATCCATCATATTTAATAAAAGACTTTTCATCACTTTCTGTTGTCATACTTTTTTTAAAATTCTGAGCATGTTTTTCATCTTCTTCAAATACCTCATAATTAATCCCTCAATTAGGGGGAAGTCATGCTGTTGCCCTTGTTTTTATATGACCACAACATGCATGTTAACCAAGATTAGCTCTGTAACTTTACACTAAAGTCAAAGACCTTGAATTCCCATCTCCCCCATCACTATTTAGCGTCAAGCCCCCATTTGAACTGTAAAGATTAGTTGGGGGTTTGTGGTTGGTTCAGATAAAGAGCGCTGCGAGCCGATTGTTTGAACCTCAGGCCAAACGCTACAGTCCTTGGACTCACTGTTTCTGCCTCCGCCACCACTTTGTGTTTTACCATCGGCTCCACTCAAACCCAAGCTGAATGGCTCAGACGTGAAATGGCCGCCATGTCTCCAAGTCTCCTCCAATGTCTCGAGAGTGTGGAGGTTTTATGATGATAATAACATTTGGTGGACCAAGGATGGGCTTCATAATGAGCCCCCATCCATTGGTATTTTGTGTCTCTGGTAGGTGAGGAATGCATGGGCTTGAATACTGATCATTTCAAAAGAATCCAGTTTTTTCCTGGAAAACAGTTTAGAGGAATTATTAAATTCCAAAATCAGATTTCATTTCAAAGAGGGCCCCTACACTTATTTGCATTGGAATTGCTTTCTTTTTACACCCGCAGTTCACGCACTTCCATGTGTTCCCATTGTCTGTGACCTGTTCTGCTGTCTCCAAACGAAACACTATACCCCTCTCTGTGTTTATTTGATGTGCTGATTCTGCTGCCCAGGCAGAGGGAGAGAGAGAGAAAGAAGAAACAAAAAAAAAAGAGACGAAAGGAGAGAGGACTGTCAGACCGACATCTGAGAAACAGGAATTTAGTCTTTCAGCACGAAGCCTTTGTAGAGTCTGTTGTTTCTGGAAGATGTCGTGCACAGAAGATTCATAACTATTGCAACATAGCATCATACGTGCATGTGCCCTTGTGTACATGTAAGGAAGTATGTGTGCCATTTTTTGCATGTACTGCATGTGTTATTACATTTGTGTATAGGCCTCAGTATGCTTCAAGGAACGTGCAACATGTCGTCCAACTGTGTCTGAAGGCAAAAGTGTTTAAACCTGTTCTGAATGGCCAGACTTGAAGGTGGTCGTCAAGGTTAAGGGTAGGACTCCAAAAAAGACGAGGCATTTTTGCCGTTTCAAGGGTTCGATTTTACTTTAAAAACCATCCACAGGAGCAGGTAGAGGTGTCAGGAAACAACAGCTGATAAATACCAGCTGATTGTTCAGTTGCATCTTTTTCATGGATTGTCTCCAGATTCAATAGAATTCATGTTGTCTGGAACAAAAAGACCATTATGTAAGAACAATATGCAAAATCACAGAGATATAAACCTTCCTTCAGCTGTGGTCTACAAGTTTCTAAGGAGCTGAAGTTGTTTACATGACAGTGAGGCAGAACCCTGTCTACTTTCACACCTCCACACACCTGCTCAATCGCTACATAAGGTAGCGATTGACGAGGTTGTCGGATTGTCTCTGACACATCTCACCCGATTCCGCTCTTCGAAAGGGGTTCAGATGCTGTTCGATGATCTGACAACCGCTTGGTTTGAAGCGCCACGCCTTTCTGAAGTCGGAAAGGGGGGAGGGCTACGTCCGACGATATTTTTAACAATTGAACAGTCATGCCTATCTTACACAGCGAGTGACCAGGTGTGTGGAGGTGATAAAGTTGGCGGGGTTTGAACTTCTCTCTCAAGCTCTTTTTTTTTTTTCATTCTTCACGAAACTACTCCCGTCAAATGTCATGTGTACAAACAGGTGCAACAACATGAACGCCTTCAAGAAGAGGCCACTTGAAATGTGCGCTGTTATCCCCGTTTGTACGATTCATCGTGTCTTACCGCTCTCTATGACGGCACACTTTTTGCCCCACTTTCAAGTATGGCCATTTGAAAGAGCTATGAACACTCGACGTGTGAACTAGTTCGTTTCAACCTTTACAGAAAATGTCGCACACACCGCCACCCAATTCTACCATCAGAAAGGAGGTTTTGGATACTGTTAGATGATCCAACAAACACTTCTTTTAAAGCATACTGAGTCTTTAGGATTATGATACCGTAGATCTGAAGGTTAATGCGTACCCGGTCCTGTTTAGCAGGCCTCTGTTTTTGCTCATTTACACCCAAACAGGCACCAGCTATATAACCTCTCCTTTAATCTCTGCTATTACTCTGACATGGTTTCACTCTAATTGATTGTCTACCACCAAAATAAACCTCCATAATTGTGCTTGTGTAAATACAAGCCATGAATGTCATTTCCACACAGCCGACATGGCCCCATTAAGGATCAAAGCCCTCGCTTCCTCTCCGTTATCTCCACATCAGACGGTGGACTGTTGTGTGACAACAGTACAGGGCAGTCAGGGAGCTTCCAAGGTTTCCACTCATCCGCCATGTTCTCGCTTCATGCCGGTGCTCACAGCTGCTGTACTGTATGGCGCTTGTTAATGTGAGATTTAGTTTTCGCGACATGAGTGCACAAGGGCCCGTTTAAAAATCACTGCACACTCTCAAAATGCACACCAAGATACCAAACTGCCTCGTGACACCGAATCAGAAATGTAGAGCAACTGCAAACACGGTTTCTCTTCAAGTAGCTGTACAGAGGAACCTTAAAACCAGTTTTTGTTTTGAAGTATTTTATTCCTGTAGGATATCAGAGAGGTTATTTGAGGACGTGAATTTATAGACCAGCAGTTAATTTCTAATCAACTGTAGAAAAGGGCGATTCGAGGTCATTCAGTGCCTCTCTTCTCTGCCTCTTACTAGATTTACACATTTGACTGTGTGTGCTTGTGACAGGCTGGTGGGATTGACTGTACATCAGCGTGTGATTGACAAAGTCATTGTACGTGTGTGTGTGTGTGTTTGCGTGAGCCGTGTGTCACTGGAGCTTTTTATAGCGCTGTATTCTGAGTCAGACCCTAGGAGGCCTGTGTTTGGCTGCTGTACGCTGCTTGCATAAATAAACCTGTTTATCGCCAACACTTCTCACACACACTGATGTCTTCCATCATGTTTTCTGCCTTCTCTGCCTTTGTCTCTCTTCCTAGCTTGTATCATTCCCTTCTTTGTTGATGCGGTATTTATGGCAGCGATTTTCCCTTTTTTCCCCGGCCCTGTCACTCAAACGCAACAAGAGCTATGAAAAGGATATGCTGCCGTGTGATTTGAGAACAAGTGGATTAGAAGCTGTACAGCCACAGTGAAGAAGGCACAGCAGGTTGTGTTTCTGTGATTGTGGCATGAGTTTACCGTCTGGGCTGATAGTGTGGGCTGAGCAGAGGGACAGGAGACCATGCACTCAAGGCTGTGTGGGAGGTTTGTCTGTATCGCTTGCCCTATGTCTCTGTCTGGTATCTCTGTCTCGCTCTTTCCATTTATCTCTCTCAACCTCTTTTATTATTATACACAAAGTCTTGCACCAGAAGTGGTAATTGGTAGGTAGACTATGGCCACATCCACACTGATGCAGATGAAGTTGAAAATGCATCTTTTCTTTCTCCTTTTTGATCTTCCATTCATTAACTTTCAAAAACTATTCTCCACAGTGGATCATTTAAATGTGTTGTATCACTGTGCAAAGGGTTAGGGTATGAAGACTACACATCCATTTTGTTTTTTTTACACAAATCTAACTGCTGGAGTGTTTTTTGCAGTCTATCTCACTCGCTCTAGCACTTTAATTTACGCTACCCAACGTGAATTTGTATCTATTTGTGCCATGTCGTGTCTTTGCATTGACTTTACATACAGTCGTGCCAGCGCTGAAATTCACTTTGCATTCAGTCTAAATGCACCAAAAAAAACATTTTTTTCAAGATGTATTCATACATTTAACTTTTCGGATGTGTTTTCTTTACATTTTTATCTCACAACATTATGGTTTAAATGCTGTTTGAAAGCCTTGTCCACATTGACACCTATGCAAGTGTGGTGGAGAACACTAAATCCCCTTTGTTTAAGCCATTTTCTGCCTAAACACAGTCAAACGTTAAGATATTTAGTCCAAAAACAAACCCGAGGCAACCTTAAAAACACATCTGTTTGATCACAGAATGTAGATTCCTCCTGAGGTCATGAAACCCCCCAAATTCCCAGAAATATCATTGAGGATATGACCTCTGTGTGCTCGATGGTAACTACTGCCCTGAAGGTGGTCTAAATGGTGACATACAGTACAACTGTCACGTAATTTTAGGGATCTGATTGCCACGTGATATATTTTGGAGAATCTTTACCTGCTTGCATAAACAACATTGCCTCAAAGCATCTGACATGTAAATTTGGCATTTTCATATTTATCAGCATTTGTGTGAACATGGTGCATGTCTGAATGTGATACTGACCACAATTCAAACTCAAAATCTTCTTGTCAAAGGAAGACAGTGTTTAAGCTGTCTGCCCTCATCACTGCATATATCTGTTGCCATGGTGCTCACACCCCTCCTAATGGAGGAACAGGAAGCGGTAGGAAAGAGATAAAAATCTGGCATCTGTTGAATGGACGAGCAAGTTAATCACCTTGCCAGGCTGGGTAACCCTGCGCTCCCGAGTCAGGAAAGAGGAAGATGGGGTTAAAGTGATGGATTAAGGATGAGTGAGGGAGCCCAGGGTTCAAGTTAAGACTGATTCAGAGACGGATCGCTGTCCTGTCAAGCATGGCAGAACAGTGGCGTCCGGCCTGTGAAGTGTCTGCATGGTGCTTCAGTGCGAGCGGCAGAGGAAATGAAAGTCATTACTGTCAGTGTGGAGTGAGCTTCATGGCCCAAACGGGATTAGACAGTGCATCCGACATTGTTTCTATACATTGGTAGACTTAAAAGTCAAGCGCAAAATGGGATTAAAACGAGGGAAAAAAACCAATAAATAACCTTCAACAGCCCCCCCTCTCTCTTTTTGCCTCTCTTTTATTTCCTCTCTGCCTTCCTTCACTGCCAATTCCCTACCTCATTTCATTTCTCATTCTTTCTTCATAGTCTTTTTTTTTTCTTCCACCTGTCTCGCTCCCCATTCCACTCTCTCTAACACATCTCTCTTTCTCTTCTTCCATCTTTCACACACTCATTCCCATCATCAAAATGCACAGGTAGGCGCCGACTCCCACTCGCACTTTACATTCTCTGTTTTGCAAAAAGAAAACATCCTTCTGGGGCCAATTGGTGCTTGAAATCCAACTTCATTCCCCTCAAACTGAACCCTTTCAAAAACAAACCCTCCCACCAGTCGCACTCTTCTTTTTTTCCCCCCCTCCTCTTCCTCTTTCAAAACAGCCCCATAACAAACTGGCGAATTGTTGCCCTTCCTTAACTTTTAAGGGTATTATGCACCATGTCCGACTTCAAAGCCTGTCTTAACTCCACACTTTAATTGTATCTTCCCCAGCTCTCCGCGTGCCATTTGATTCTGCTGACAACAGCACTTCTCCCTCCGTTCTCCTCCATCCTTCTCCTCCCGTCCTCTTCTGCCACTATTTGGTCCTTGCTTATGTTGTGTTTTGACCCCCTGCACCCCCCCACCGCTGCCACCACCACAGCTCCTCTCATCAGCTCCTTGCTCCCTTCAGAGGCCATTGTCCCCCTGTTGTCACCTACTTTGAAGAGGTAGCCTCCATTTCCTCTCTCGGCAGTCGGTTGTTGCCCGGGGTGTGTACACACCAAACAAACTTGAAACAGTAACCCCCTGTCCTACATTGGCTGTCTCCTGCTCTCTTTATCTGCTCTCTCTCTCTCTCTCTGTGTCTGCGTGAGCTGACTTCCTCCTCATGGCCCTGGTTGATAATTGCCATAAGCTTCCCTCTTGGTTTCATTTTCCATTGTCCTCCCCCAAATTCTTGGCTCTGGCTTGAGATAAAGGGATGAGTACTTCAAAGGGGTCTGCAAAGAGTTTAACCCCAAGCCGAAAGGAACAGCACACAATACTGTAATTGAGAGCAGTTACTGATCACAGAGCTGCAGCACGGAGAGGACAGCACCGGTAAACGCGCGCACACACTCTCTGAGTGTTTATGACTCGCAACTGAGGTGGCCAGTAGCGGTTACGACAGGCCAAGGCTGCTCAGGAGACCATATAACACGGTCGTAAAAACCTCTCTCTTTAGTTGTTAGATAGGAGGTTCACCAAATATGACTTTAGATACCATAGAGAATGAAGCTGCTTTGTGTATTTTGTGCACATGTAAAAGAAGGAGCAGTCAACATTAAAGAATTGATTGGGCTCACAAGTGATTTATGCCCTTCCGTCTCTAGTTATAGGGTTCTTTGTAGTCAGGCTGAATTTGACCTGTCCCTGTAATAATATCTTCCTAAACAGAGAGAGAGTTACACCCCATAACCTCTCTCCCTGAAGCCCTCTTTCAAGGGTCTTTTTATAGGACCAGGAGCCAAGGACACCCCTGGTCTCAGGCCCGTCACAGACCTGGGGTCAGCTCCTGAGGGCCAGCAGGGAAGACCTGACCTATGGGGACCTCCTATGAACCATAGATGGGGGTTGACAAGGCAGGACATGAGGGCCCAACTGGCCCCTGGTACTGGCAGGGGGTCCACACCATCTCCATGGTGATGGTTTCCACCCTGGTGTGTTTACTGTCAGAGGTCAGCCTCAGCCCTCCAAAGTTAACAAAGGCTGACATTGTCGGGGTAGCGCTCTGTATATTAGCCAGATGACCTGTACACCTACAGAAAGAGCTAGACTGTGTAGATGAGCTTTTATGAGATGAGAAATTGTGTTTGTGCAGACTTGTTTTAACTCTGAGTCATGAGTGTCTCACATGTGGCATGGTTCCAGATGTCAGATATATTGTACATCAGTGGTTCCCAACCTTTTTTTGTCAGATTTACCCACACAGCCCTGTCAGATGAAATCAAGTACTCCTCCATCTACACCGCCAATTATTCCAACTCTTTACCCATTACTTTTAGCTAACTATTTTAAGTGTTTAACCTTTACTTTTATCTAACTATTTCAACCATTTATCCATTGCTTTTAGCTAACTATTTTAACTGTTTATCCATTACTTTTTAGCTATGTACTTTAACCATTTATCCATCACTTTTCGCTAACTATTTGAACTGTTTATCCATCACTTTTGCTAATTATTTCAGCTGTTTGTCCATTACGTTTTAGCTATCTATCTCAACCATTTATCCATTATTTTTATTTTCTTTTTCTGCCATTTGTCCATCACTTTTGGCTAACTGTTTTAACTTCTCTGCTCGCTTGCTGCTAGCTAGTTTTCACGCATTCTCAACACTTGGTGTTCAGGTGTTACAGCTAACTCAATAAGTGAATTGTAATTTATATTTTTTCAAAATAGTTGAGCTTTTACACAAGCCCTCCACACCCCCCAAAGCAACTGCAGAAGTACCCCTGGTTGGCATTCACTGCTGTTCATCTTTTGCTGGGACACTGAGTTTGATGTAGACACACTGGGAATGTTTTTGTGCAGGGTGTGAGCTCGCAGAATTTGAAGGCGATAAAAAGTGGCCTTTGAATGATGAGTAATCCCTTAGTCATCATGGCCTCTTCAAGAGCAATTTCCTCTTGTATTAACCTTGATGGGAAGCGAGGCATCAAGGGAGAAAGTTTCACAGCACCTTTAGCAAACAGGCTGATCAAAGTGTTTGCTGTCTTTGTACTGTACTTTTTGAATCTCTGTCCACTGAGACAACAAGGACACACAGACACCTACTGTCTCCCTAAGAATATAGCCAGTCATCTTGTACAGAGGGTCTCCTGTTGTGGCTCATTTGTAAACTAAAGACCCATCCAAAACACTATTGACTCTGTTCTACAAACACTATTAACATCACTGTCTGTAGTCCAGTACAAATAAAGAAAATGTAGTGTCCAAAATGTCCACTGCTGTCTGTATGCAAACAACTCCTCTCAGTCAGACCAGTGAATGGATGTATATTGAATGTCTGATCTGTCTATGGGCTTTTCACTCCTTTGCATGTTATCTATGCTGCTATGAGATAGCTGTACTGTCAGAGCTGCAGAGAGGAGTAATTCTTCTGTTACTTGAATTATATGATAGCATCCTTCAGGGAACTTATCCTCAGTGAACAGATGTTTTAATCTGGTGTGTATGCATGTACCATGTGCCCTTATTGCCACTGGTAGGAGCTGTGGAGTGATAACAGCACTGACTTGATTTCCTATTGCAACATGTTGTATCTAAATGACGTCTGTGGATAGTTAAGAGTGACTTTTATTTAAAATGCCTGGGTTTAAGCCTAATGTAGAAACCCTTTTTTCAGCAAGTCTTTGCATCCTGCAGGAGGGGGCACATCTGTGCCTCTATCCTTTCCAAATAGCGCCTTAAAGGGATTAAAAATCATAAGTTTCATTATTCTACTGGGCTATTATCTTCTTGATATGTGACCAAAAATGCATATGAGTATATGAGCGTGCTATTTGATACACGCCGGTGCATGCATTGTGCATCCCCAGGACTCCAGTGGATTAATCTCAAAAACTATGCGGGTCTTGGAGAGAAAAGATCCCTGCGTCTTTAAAGTTTATGTAGCAACAGAGGGATTGTAGCGATAATGCTATTGGGGCGGCAGATCAGTTACTTCTGACGCTCCAAAGCCTCGGGGAGTTGGCTCAAGATTGCTTGTCTTTGATAAGGTCCTCGCTATGTATCTGCAACTTCGTGATCTGGGAAAAGATTGGTAAAACGTGGCAAAAGGCTCGCAGGTCAGGAAATAAACCGAGCAACCTTTAAAATCGGTTTAATTCAGAGTGAATGCAGCGTATCAGGGAAGCTCCGTCACGTGTTTTGCTTTTTTTTTTCCGGAGGCGTCAGGCTGCAATTGTTTTGTATGCAGCTGTCGGGACCCGGCAGTCGGCTCCTCACTTTGAAGTGCGCTGCTCCAGCCTGTCGGCTCAGTTGGTGTTGGAGTCGCCTGCAGGAGAGACCTACCGTGCGGCATGACAGCCTGAAACCATAGGGAGGAGAAAAGGAGGAGGGAGAAAAGCGGTATTTTTTTCCTCTCGAGTGCATTTTTCTCTCCGTAAACCGACTCAAACCTGAACGGACTGTATGCGGACGCGTCGTGGAGACGAGTACTGTGGATTACACGCGCTTTTTGTGGATAAAAAAAAACAACAACTGGAGTTTAATTTGAGGAGAGAACTCGTGGATCGATGGTAAGTTACAAGAGTGTGTGCCTCCTCAAACTGGCCCCCATTGGAGTTCCCTTTGATGTGCTGTTGACTCGCCTTTGAAGTAATGTTCTGGGGAAAATGAGCCGCTTTTCTTACGCTTAAAGACCCCCAAAACGCGTCGAATGATTTCTGTATCCTTCACTTAATTTTCTCTTGGACATTTGTTTGATTTGATGTTTAAAGTTAAAGTAGAAAATTGGAAGAAGTGCTCGTTTATTTTTTGTGGAATTCCTCCCCCACAAGATCTGAGACTTTGGTGTACTTGGGATTGGACGTTAAAGAGGGGTTGTTGTTTTTTCGGCTTAAATGTAACAGTAAAGAAACTTTAAAAGACTCTTGTGACAGTATTAACGTGAGTGGGGTTGTAATGTACACGGTCTCGTGGAATATAATTTTGAAGAGTTGCTTATTATTTAGGAGCAGTAGCCTGTGTTGTTGGTACAGGATGATTTTGAGTTGCTGCTGTGTCCGGAGCTGGTTTTCTACAGTCTCTGACAAGTTTAACACTTGAGCAATGTAACCGTGTGTCAGTGATACAAAGTGACATCTGCAATGTTGCACATCAGCCGCTGGTACATTGTAGCATTGATGCTTTGGGGTGTAGAAGCGATCATCTGTAGCAAAGTGCTCATAATCTCTGCGATGATGGAACAACAGATAGCTGGATGTTTTAAAGATTTGAGCACGTTAAAGCTCCCTGAGTAAGCACACCAAACAGCAGCAGCAGCAGCCAGTTAACTCCATTAACAATTTTGGTCACGTTTTTCGATCTCTTCCAGTTTGTCCCACATCAGTGTCCTACAGGTACTCACGGGGGAGGCTCAATTTGACGTGATTTAGCCGCTTGTGATGAGATGTAGAGACGCAGGAGTGACTGCCCGGGAATGAGAAAGTGGCAGGGATGATAGAAAGACATGTGCTTGCATTCTGCAGCAGGCGGCCAGGCTGTAACCCTGACATCAGGCGCGATGGATCCGGAAGCGCTAATAAATCCGTGTCCGTGCGTAATGCTCAGGATTAATGACTTATTAATGGTGCTCAGGTCATAGCTGCGCTTGACATACGTGTGATTACTACTTCTCGTGTTCTTATCGAAAAGGGAGATGATGTAGATTCAGCTCAGGTGGTTTTTCCACTCGACAGTGCATGTGCGAAATCACTGTTAAATGCTTGTTAATGTAACCAACAGCGCCTCGCTAGAAATCACATTCCAGGTTGAGATATGAAGAAATGCTGTTTATGTAATGCTGCTGCAGCGTTTTCTCACATTTTTCTCTGAACTAGGCTGTCTTCTTCTGTGAAAGTCAGCGAGGGTCTGAAAAGACTCTCCCCGCGTCTCTCCCCCTTTGAAGTTGGGGCGGATCTGGTTTTGATTAGATCAATACTGTGTGTTTCAGAGAGAAGACGGGCAGCCGGAGAGAAGCTCCCCCGCTGACATAAGAGAGTGAGGAGATTACAGTAGAAGCTCAGAGGAGAGGCGCACAACACACAGGCTCTCTCCTGCTGCCTTCAGAGCCATGAGCTGGGCGCTTATGGACCATATCGCCAGTAGTTTCCGAGAAGATGCTCCTCGACCCCCGGTGCCGGGGGAGGAGGGCGAGGCGCCCTGCTACCCCGGCAAACTCGCAATGATGAAACCCCTGGAAGCCCCCAAATCGGTTCTGCTCTGCTCTCCTGGCTCCTCGGCGAGGAGGAACGAGGATGGTCTTGGGGAGCCAGAGGGGAGTGCCTCCCCGGATTCACCGCTTTCCCGGTGGACAAAGTCTTTGCACTCTCTCCTCGGGGACCAGGACGGTGCTCTTCTCTTTAGGACATTCCTGGAGCGAGAGAAATGTGTCGATACTTTAGACTTTTGGTTCGCCTGCAATGGCTTCAGGCAAATGGACCTCAAGGATACCAAAACCCAGAGAGTAGCCAAAGCAATTTACAAGCGCTACATCGAGAACAACAGCATTGTCGCCAAACAGCTCAAGCCCGCGACTAAAACCTTCATACGGGATAATATCAAGAAGCAACACATAGACTCTGCGATGTTCGACCAGGCGCAGACCGAGATCCAAACCAACATGGAGGAGAACGCGTACCAGATGTTTCTGACCTCTGACATTTACCTCGAGTACGTGAGGACTGGGGGAGAAAACCCGAATCACGTCAACTCGAACGGGTTGGGCGACCTGAAAGTTGTATGTGGATACCTGCCCACGCTCAATGAAGAGGAGGAGTGGAGTTGTGATTTCAAAGCCAAAGCGCTGGTTGGACTGTCAGCGAAGGCGCAGAGGGCGACCGTGTCCATGAGGGCGGTGGAGGTGATGGAAAGGGGATACAGGTATGGCTGCAACACCTTTAAACTGCTTTAGACCCAGAATCTATGCTGTATATGAGTAATAACCCACATTATAGGCAGCTGGAAACATTATTCTCATGCGTAAAAGTGCAACACGTGTTTTTTCACCAAATCACTTCAGGGTTTCCTTTTAAGTTTGTAGAAAACTCTGTCTGTCTTTCACTCCCTGGCTCTCTGGCCCCTCTCACCATCTCCAGCAGCAGCCCTCTGCTGGCGCTCGCCTGGATTTCCGGGGCTTTGAAATAGTTGAGCTGAATGAGGGATCGTCTTCCACAGGAAAAGTTCACAGAGCACACGGCTGGCTCTGGCCCCAGCCAGCAAATAATAGATGATGACATTGCTATGCTATGCCTCCTCCTGTACCACACTGTCCTCAAGGCTTTTGGCGGAGATATACATCTATAGCAGATCTATAGGCGGCACTTTGAAATGGATGTTCTGTAGCTTCATTTGGATGCTTATTATGGCCTTTCCATCTCTGCCTGTCCAGTTTTAAAAGAGTAAAATCAAAGTTCACATTGAAGCTGCATCCCAAACAAATAAATGATTTTCTCGAGGAGTTTATAGGCCTATAAAATGTTGGTGTATATAAATAATCTGTCAAATAGAAGTGCCAACATTCACTGAATTACAAGTTGCAAGATCTTAACTTTCACAATGAGTATGACAGGCAAAGCAAACTGACAGCTACCTGCTTTGGGTTGACAGCTTGTGTGTGCTGGTAGTTAGTGGGTGGGACTTTCCTATAGTGTGATGCTTGTTGCCCAAAATGAGAGTATAGTCCTCTTTTGACATGAAGCCCTGGTGCCTTTCTCTTCCCCTCCCATTGTCACCCTACAGATTCAGAACATGTGGAACCCATTTCTCCCTTTTCCGCTTCCCTCTACTCACCTCTTCTCATCTGACGTTCTTTTTGAAAAACAAACCCTGAACGGCAGCAGCTACAGTACAGAATCAACACCTCCCCACCCCAACCCTCTCACTCTCTTCTTTCCTCTTTTCTTGTTTGCGTCAATTCTCCTCTGATTCCCTCCTTTGCTGCTTCCCACCCCCACCCCCCGCCTTCTCCACTTTTATCTTTTTTTCCTTTTGAAATCTCAGGGATGGGGACTACGAGGCATGCTTTTGGAGCGAAAGTGAGGGGAAAGAGAGCGGAAAGGAAGGACAGAGAGATGGAGGGGTGGGATGTGGTGGGGGAGTGCACCTCCATGAAAGAAAGGGAGGGAGGAGAAAGGATAAATGAAGGGGGTGAGAGAGAGGCAGGGAGGGAAGAATGCAAGGCCAGCTGTGTTAAATACCTGACTCTTTGCAAACCCCTATGAAGGTCAGCCTGGAGTTGGGGGGCCTACAGCTTTAGTCCTGCTGGGTCTCTCCCTCCTCGTGAAGACCCCCCTTTTTTTCCTCTCCCCTTTCTTTCCTTCTCTGACACACTCTCATGCTTCCGCTCTATGTTTTTTTTTTTCTTTCTTTTGGTCACTCCCCCCCTTTTCTCCTCCTCCTGTACCATGGCAAGAATGCATGCACAGCAGGAGATCAATGCTGAGGAAAGAGTGAGTGTGAATGAGAGAAATGGAAAGAGAGAAATTGTGGGCTATTTAAGAAGGCATAAAAAGGGCATAAGGAGAAAACCACAGCTTTCCCAGTGCAGATTAACTCGTGTTTGAGGGGTGGAGGTTGCCAGGCCCCAGAGTAGCCGGTCACATTCATTCATTACAGGGTGTAGCTGTTATTGGTAGCAGATAAGGTCATATACACACACTCGCTTGTTTAATCTCTCTTAGTGTCATTAAAACCTCAGAAGAAACAATCTGTCTTGATCTTAGATCCTCAACACAAGTGAAATACACTCAACTGATTTCCCCACAAAGTAGAAATGAAATGTCACCCACCTGTTGGATACTGTTTCATAGTGTTGTATTAGCATTAATCTGGTTTCTGTTGTTGTAACCTCCCCAGATCATACAAGAGAGGAGACTCACTCAACCCCTGCCATGTGGGCTCTTTTGCCCCCGTCAGCAGCACCAACGACAGCGAGGTGTCCAGTGACGCCCTGACCGACGATGCCATGTCCGTGACTGACAGCAGTGTGTAAGTGAATATTAACCAAACATGCAAGTGTCTGTGAGAGAGAGAGAGAGAGAGAGAGAGGGATAGGGAGAGAGAGAGAGAGGGATAGGGAGAGAGAGGGACACACACACACATGACTGAGACACACACAAAAAAAAAAAACATTTTTTATGATTGAGGATGATGATGTTATTATGATAACAAAATATGATGATATGATGATGCATGACATATGATATGCGGACATATATTAACGCCAGCCAACACGCAGATGGGTTCGCGAACGAAATGAGGTGCTGTGGAAATAAAAAAAAAAAAAAAGATTAAGTGACACCTTCCTTCAGCTGGCCGTTGGGAGTCGTAGCCAAACTGGAAGCATGGTTTGCTGTAGTGGTAATATTGCTGAATTGTGGCCCATTGAAAACACAGGGGCAGCCAGGATGTGGCATGGGGTCAGTGCCATGGATGTATAAAGAGAACTGGATACAGTGTCAGAGGCGAAAGTTTCTCAGTGGCGCATGAAGCCAAAAAAAGTTCGACTTCCGGGTCTGAAATTACCCTGATCTTCCACATGGTGCGGCCCATAGAGCAAGCGCACTGGCGTTTCCTTTAACCCCGCCTCCCAACCGCTTGGTCTCATATTCGCTCAAATGAACGACAGTGACTCTATAACTCTGGATTCGGCTATTATTACATTTGACAACTTTTAGGACATAATGATTTAAATAAGGGCTATTTAAGTGTTTGTATAGTGAAGTTGATGTACCTCAAAAAAAAGTTATCTGCTGATTTACAGACGTCTCTTTCACATTGTAAGTCTCTTGGGGCCAGTGCGCATCATGTGACGGACCTGGAAGTTGTAATTACACAGTTTGGCCACTATGTCAAATTGGCTTCAAAGCCCTGCACCGTTCCTGGTATCCTTGTATTCTAAAACAACTCTCTTTTTGTTCATATTTTTTAACGTTATACTGTAAATGCAGAGAGACTTTGTGAGTTCATACATGGGACAATGAGTATAGAGGCTTTACATTTAGTGCATCAGTTGACATGGGCACTGTTGGCAAGGTAGTTTCACAAAGTAGTGCTTTAGAAAGTAGAAGTTGTGAAAAATGGCAATCACAAGTTCTGAGAGCCCATGCTAACTTGTTTTGTCTAACCCAAAGATTTACGAAGAAACTGAGAGAATCAGCAAATATTCACATTTCAATAACCTGAAATTAGCAGATGTTTGGCATTTTTGCTTGCTAAATGACTTAGATGATTGTTCATCAAAACTGTTGTTGATTAACTGCCTAAGGATTGACTAATCAAGGAATTGGCTGATCATTGCAGCACAAAACCAGTGCATATGTGTTATCCCTCTGTCCACATGTGGTTTGTGCTTATCTGTGTGTACGTGCCTAGGGCCTCGTTCTTCTAAAGGATTACTTGGTGTAATCACGTGTCTCTCAAGTGACATGGTACTATGAAGTCATTGCATGGTGCACAGCTCAAGGCCAAGAGCACTCGGGTCAGCTGGTTTTTGGACAGAAAGCAGAAAGATCTTGGTACGAGTTCTTTCTTTGCCTCATCTCACATGGGAGGCGTCAAGGCCTGCATGGATGATGTCAGTGACGCAGTCAAGGTTTACCATGACCAAGCTAAAGAAACTTACAGACTGAGACACTGATGTTCAGTGCAACCAGTGGGCTGGGCTACACATAAATATGGCAGCTATAAAGAGTTTTTTGTTTTTTTTACAACAGGGAGTCCTCTGCTGTGGCATATCTGTAGACAGCCCTGCTTCAAAGAGACCGGGGCCCATATAGTCCTATTCTGCTGTACTTTGCCCAGTGCAGTGACAAAGCCCTGGCCACAGGGACACAACCCCCCACCACCACCACCACCTCAATCCCTGCCCGTTCTGGCCTTGATCAGAATATCTGCCTCTCTTTAGGTCAGTTGAAAGGACCCATAAACATTTGAATCTCATTTACAGATAAAGAATAGAAAAGGGAAAAAGCAACGGGGGAGGAGGCGGTTGGGTGGGAAGAGAAAGAGAGTGGTGGAGGGGGGGATTTTTGCTTATATCTTATTTATGGATTTGCTTGGACGCTGGGGAATGCAGCTGCGCAGACTTCAAACATTACCTTATCTTACAAACCAGCCTTTTGATGTGCGGAGATCAGAGGCTGGCTGCGGCAGCGCTTGCCAAATGAAGATTGGGAGGGGAGGGGGAGTTGCTTATGCGCATGACTGTGGCATTTCAAAGCAAAAGTGGAAAATTGCTCCACAGTTAGGCTAGGTCACCAGGAATCTGCTGTTTAGCATGGAGAAAAGACACTGTTTTACACTGTCAAGTGCTGCAGTTTGAAGCTTGAGCTTTGCTGTTTGTTGTTTGATTTAATTTTTTAAGCCAGTTTAGTCCCTCAGATAGATTTAACCAGGTTAGCTGCACCCTTGGGTCCTGTCCCGCAGTAACTCTTTGAATAAGTAGAATGAGTAGCTAATGCTAACAGTGTCCTCAGCGCAACATAGAAGTCAGTAGGGGAATGCTAATGCTGACACTTCTTCTGGCCAGTGGAGCAGAGCGCTCTGTGACTGCAGAGCATGTTTGTGTGTAAGTGTGTGTGTGTGTGTGTGTAGTGTTGAAAGGAAATAGCCAGCAGGGTTCCCAGTGCTGTGCTGGAGCCAGAGCTGAAATTGAGTGTCATTTCTAGGGCAAACAGAACCTCCAACCACCTCACTCCGAGCCATTTAACCCTGGTCTGCTCCGACACACAAACAAGACCGGAAATACTGGGCTTGATTTACCTCTGAGTGTCTTTTTTTGTTCTCAAATTAAGTCTAAAAGATGAAAAACAAAATGGATGAGATAATTAATAAATTAGATTTATTCTTGCTTTGATCTACCCAGTTGGCTAACAAGCTCCTTCCTGAATGGCTGTTTGGTCTTAAATGATGTATCTGATTGGGTAATTGACCTTTGTGATCTGTCTGCACACCCCCAGCGATGGCATCCCTCCGTATAAACTGGGCTCCAAGAAACAGCTACAGAGAGAGATGCAGCGCAACATGAGGATGAACAGCCAAGTCTCTCTGCCTGCCTTCCCTGTAAGTACACACACACACACACACACACACACACGCTCAGAAGTCTTTTTGAACCTGGGTCCCACAGTGTAATTTCCATACCACCCTCTGTTCCGGGTCTCTCTTGGTTCTATGAATAGTACCGCACAAACTGTATTCGGCATTCTCAATTCAACAACACCAGCAAAGATCTGAAGAGTAACGTCAACGATCCTGCCTCCCACTCACACACACATAAGCGCACATACACACATACAAACACGAGCCCCCTCGCTACCTTTGGTGTCACCTACACCCCCATTAGGGTTCCTTGAAGTCTGCGGGAGACGGGGAGGTCTCTAAGCTGTTTATCGCCGCAGCGCTCGGAACGCACCAGGGTTTTTCTTCCCTCCCGATGCTGTAAATATGGAGAATAGGGAGAGATGAGGAAGATCTCTGCCGCTTTATCCCGAGGGCTCTGAAATCAGCCCGGCTCCCAACAAAAACACAAAGATACTCAGACACATTCGCACGCACATGCGCGCACACGCATCACTTTGATCCAAGGATGAATGGAGCAAACGCACAGGGAAGTGACAACTTCCAACAGAGCTGGCCCCCTTTTTTTCCACGGCACCCCCACCCCCCTACACACACACACACACACACACACACACACACACACACACACACACACACACACACACACACACACACACACACACACACTCACACTCACTCACTCAGCGAGCCCTCCCCTAAAAATGAGGGATCTTGGGGAAGAGTTTGAGCGTGTCATGTGAGCTCTCAGTGGGCCAGAGGGGAGTTGGTAGCTTAAGGCTTAAGAGAGGCTAACTTCAGGTTGAGAGAAGAACAGGAAAGGAGGTCCGAAACAGAGGCAGGGGGATATCTTGCAGAAGTAGTTGTAACAGAAGCAGCTTGTTAAAATAAACTTGATGTAACCCCCTCTTTTTCAACATTAAGAGACAAGCAGCAAGTGTCTCTCGTATCAGGAAAAGATCCACATATTGGTTCACGCCACTCTTCTCTCACTGTCCCCCTTTTGCTTTATTTTCGCTTTATTCTTGTTTTTGTTTCCCGTCTGATTTTTGGCAATGGCTGCCATTCCCATGGTGCACCAGCCCTAGGCTCCATCAGACAGCACCTCTTTTTCTCACTCTTTTCTCCCCTTCATCCCTACTACAAAGGGATGGGAGAAACAAAAAAGAAGAAGAAAAATCAAGAAAGCCCCAGTGCAAAAATGCAAATAATTTAAGATGTGTGTGTGCTCACACACATACTCATACTGTCACTATACTGTACCTCAAAGGTGCCCAGTGTGTGACAAGGGGGGAATAAATTACCTCAACCTGTCTGATCTTCCAGCCTTTTTTTTGTCACCTTTTATCTCTTTCCTCCAATCCTTCCCTCTCTTCATTTTCTCTTTCTCTCCCCTCCTGCGAGCACACATCTCTGCATCTCAACTTTCCCATTTTTTTTAATCCCTCATCCTTTCCTCCCTGGAGTTCTCTTCCACCCCCTGTCGATATGTGGCTTTTATTCCAAGATGTAAAGCCACTGCTTCCCATCTATCTATCCCTCCATCCCTCCCTCCATCATCCTATTCTCCCCCCACTGAGAGTTTGATATTTGACGAGGAAGCCTTTGAAGTGAGCTGACTTTAAAGAGGCCTGCTGATGATGACAGAGGGAACCAGCCGAAGCCTAGCCCAGCGTGACCATACACCAGGCCTGTCACCCCTTGATACAACCTCGTAGCCCTGGGTGCCTATGGGAGTGCCCTGATCAGTGCCACCAATGGTGGAGCAGGCGCTGGTGGAGAACAATGCACAAATGTAGACAGATGAGGGGAGAGGAGTGTGGATATCTTTGTAGAAGTTGGGGGTGGTTGGGGCTTGGTCATGGAGGGATGACAGGGATACAGCGGCTAATGTATCTCCTTCTCCCCAAAGCGCACTCGCTGTCCTCCCAAGGAGATGGTCCCAATGGAGCCGGCAGAGTTTGCAGCCCAGCTCATATCCCGCTTGGAGGGCCTGAAGAGGAAGCAGGACACCATCAACTCTCTGGAGGAGAGGCTGCAGCAGATTCAGGAGGTTTGTTTTTTAATGGAAAAGTCAATTGTAGGGTGTTTTTTTTATTATTATTCCTCAGTTAATTACTTTATGTCTTGTTATCAGGAAGAGGAAAGAGAAGACACAGAGATCATGGGGAGTGCTCCCCAGCTCTCTCCCCACCCCTTGACCCTCCTCCCTGGCACCTCTGACGAAGACCCCCAGGCAATCCTGGACGAACACCTCTCTCGCGTCCTGAAGACCCCCGGCTGCCAGTCCCCAGCTGTCATCCGCCACTCGCCTCGCTCCAGCTCCCCAGAGCACAAGCCCTTCACACGGGCAGGCTTTGGGATCAAGGCCCTGGTAAGGACGGGGCCCTCCAGTTCTTCTGTCTGTAGTCCTGACCAAGGGGCCATTACTCTGGCCTTGGGCCCCAGCAGGACCCTCGTGAGCAGGCAGAGCACAAAACACATCCACCACCACTACATCCACCATCATGCCAGTCCCAAGACCAAGGAGCAGATTGAAAGGGAGGCAGCCCTCAGGGTGCATGGCCTGTGCTCCAGCAGTGGCGAGTGCCAGCCTTACCAGCGCAGCCGCAGCCTGGGCAGAGAGATGTGTGGGGCCGTCTCAGTAGACAACAGTATTGGGTCAGTTCCAAGCACTTTAAATTCATGTCCTGTTTATTTCCTGTTTATTTCCTGTTTTCTCCTGTTGATTGGATAAAAACTAACAATACTAATTATCTCTTCCTCCCAGGCGTTCCAGCTCTCTGTCCAGGCGTGTGTGCCGTTCAGGGGCTGAGGAGGGAGTAGCGGAGAGGTGCATGGAGGACTGTGGGCCCTTACAGCTGCCCAGCGACACAACAGACCCCACCCAGAATGTGTTGCAGTGGATCCTGGAAAGTAAACGGCAGGGCAGGCACAAGTCTCACAGGTGAGCAGTTGCTGGCACCTGGAGTGCTTGGGTTTTTACGTTTTATCTTAGTCTAAAATGTCCTAATTTATGTCCCACCACAACATGATGTTGATGCATGTCGTCTTGTTTCATTTCTCCCCTGCAGTAACCAGAGTACCAAGAAATCCTTTGGAGGCTCCTCTACCCAGACGCACACGTGGGGTGGTGGCGGAAGCTGTGGCCACCTACGTAGCCACCAGCCAGCCCAGCCATTCATCCAGGACCCAGCCATGCCCCCCTTGCCCCCTCCCAACACTTTGGCCCAGCTGGAGGAGGCCTGCCGCAGACTGGAGGAGGTCTCCACCAAGACCACCAAGCAAAGGTACACAGAAACTAGAGAGCAGTTGTTGAATATTGCTCTTAGCCGTGGTCTGCTTTCTGGCTTTCTTATGATTTCTAGCCATCCCAGATTTGTTTTTTTTTTTAAATGTATTGATGTCTCGCATCATCACTGAAGGAAATATCAGTGTGTATTATTTATCCTAGTAATAACGTTTATCGTATCTCTTCCCAGGCATTCAATGTCCGGTCTCCAGCAAGAGAAGAGCCACCTAGTGCCTGTCCAGGGTGAGGGCTCCGTCCCTCTGTCTCTAGCCAATCCCAGCCCCGCTGGCCTCCTCACAACCAGCCCAGGCCTCCAATCAGAAGAGTACGATGCCTCTAGCGTCCTGCCCTCCCTCTCCTCTCCTCCTCTCTGCTCCTCTTCCTCCTCCTCTCAGCCATAGCCTCCACCTTGCAGTGTACTTCTACCCTTTTAACTCTTCCTCCTTGACACCTGCACTGCTCACTGCACATGTAGGGGAGACAGACGTGCAAACCTACATATCACACACGTGCACACACCCACATACCAGTCACGCAAAAGAGAAGGTGACCCCCTTCTGCAGAGCTTATTTTAAGCACAGTGTACACAGATGCCTGGCTCTGCCTCTGTTTGCATGGATCTTGTGTATTTGTGCTGTGTGTGGGGAGTGTGTAGTCACTGCACCACCTGACTGAGACATCCCTTTCATATATATGTATCATTTTTATTGGCTGTCCTTCAGTGAGCTGGCAGTCGGCTGGGGCGAGCAGAGCTTAGCAAAGAGAGGAGCTCCTCTGAAGTGGGCCTACAAAGCCTTGGACATAGCTGAAGGGGAATTGATAATACTGTGCCCCTTCTCCATGCACACACAACACACAAGTACACACTCACTGATGGCACTGGGTCACTCACTCACTCACTAGGGTTGTTCTTACTGTATTTCTAGTCTAGTACTGTCTTCTGTTCTCTCTCGCTGAAAGTAGTAGACTGTTGATTAGAGTCCCGTAGAAGCTTTGCTCTGTTTCTGATTTCTCTTTTGATCATTATCTTGTTAAATATCACAGAGGATGCCCACTCCTTCTAACATACCCTTTCCCTCCCTCTTTTGTCTACTTTCAGGATGGAGTGTAAAAAGGGTTTAGGAAGCCACGGGGTGTGCAGTGGCGAGACAGTGGTGACGTATTTCTTCTGTGGTGAGGAGATCCCCTACCGGAGGACCATGAAGAGCCACAGTCTCACCCTGGGCCACTTCAAGGAGCAACTCCGCAAGAAGGGCCACTACAGGTGTGTGCAGATGGAGATTCGAGCACACGGGGGATGTTGGTTAGAGTATTACAGGAGTGATTTCAGTGATGTAAGGGGAACTTTTGCCATCGGTGCCTCTGTGATTTTGGGATTGCCGGCAATAAAAACGCTATCAGTTCATTGGCCTTGACATTCCCTTTAGCTTGATAAACACAAACCCTCTTGCAGACAGTATACGGGTCGCAGTTTGAAAGTGAAACTTTAGAAAAGGGTAGCTTTATAACGCAGTGTAATTTTTTTAAAGTGGCGATCACACAGGCAGGCAGTGGATCACTTGGTAGAGGAGTCATTTCCAGTATCTCCAGTGGTACGGGAGCTGTATGGCTGAATTTGCTGGTGACATTTAAGACATTGTGAGCAATCAAAATTGCCACAATCCAACAGGGCAGGACTAAAGGAAACCACAAACCGAAGCGAGAACGTCAAATGTTAGCTAGCTAGCTACACGGTCTGGTTGTAAATTTATATTTTTGAATAGTGTTCAGAGCCTGTGTGACCTGATATTTGTTGTCAACATTTATTTGTGCTTTATCCATGTGGAGCACTGTTATCAGTGTTTCTGTGTGTGTGTGTGTGTGTGTGTGTGTGTGCAGTCAGATTCAGGCCTCTGTGGTTTTTGTGTGTGTATTTGTGTTGGGGGGGGGGGTGCAATGAAAAGGAAAGGACAAGAGCGAGGGAGGGTGGGTGGTGCGGGGGTTAGTGGAAGAGTTTGAACTGCAGCGATTTGGGTCCCATCTGGTATTGATTTCCATGCTAAGGCACACTTAATACACATGGCTTTGAAGCCCCGGCCCCTTTCATTTCAACCAACAAAGACTCACACAAATGGCCAGCGTGCAAATTCTTCACTGATGCTATCAGGGGCTCTTTTTTTTTCCTGCCCGTGTGTGTGTGTGTGTGTGTGTGTGTACATGTGTGTACATGTGTGCACGCGTGAATGTGCTTGCATTGAACGCGCGCAATGTTTACACATGTTGTAATCATTTTATGGATATTTTTGAAAGGCAGACTGTTAAATGCCAGGTTCGCTTGTTTGCTGTACTTCAGGGCCCCGACTGAGGCCGCACAGCTTCGATGTGTGTTTGCGGAGAGAGATTTTACTTTGATTGCTCCTTTCTAGTGGGCATTAAAGGGAAACGATCAAACATTTATTGTTTAGGCTGCCATGCTCTCCAGGATAAGCACTGGGTTGAGCATTATGTTAATAATTACAGGTATCAAACTATTTCTGGAGGAAAAAAAGCCAAAGAACTTTATAGAAACTTCTTCCTGTCCAGATGTGTGCAGCATTTTTGGAACAACAAATGTGACAAGCACTTAGCTCCAAGTTCTCCACATCTGTCTGTTTGCCCCCACCCCTCTTCTTTTCTCTCTGGCTCGCTGTCTCAGTTCCTGTGTCATACCATCCACATTTTTTTGGAGAGAGAGCTGCGCGGCGCTTTAATAGCAGCCAGAGAATGTGTGGAGTTGGGTCATTTCAACATGGCAGCGGTTCAACAAAGAACAGTACTGCTGGGCCCTGCCAGACGATATTGGTGCCAGATGTCAGTGCAAACGGAGAGAGAAGGGGAGAAGGGGGGAAAAACAGATCTAGCCACATAAAACATGTTCCAGTGGAAATTCAGGCTCTCTCTGTCTCTGTCTGTCTCTCTCAGCAAAAAAAAAGATCATGGCTCTTTGAAGATTTTTTTTGTTTTGTTTTTAAGAGTAGGACGGATCGACTTTTTCTTTTTTGTCTCCTTCCTCCTCCAGATTGGAAAGGAGGATACAATCATTAGGCGTGTCTTGTGCTCCCTCATCTGCTTTGTCTTATTTACTCACTTTTTATTTTCCTGAGAAGAGACCTCCTGTATCCCGTTTAGTTGAAACCTTCCTGTATTTCGATTGTAGCTGCTTTTTATTAGTGACCTCCCTCATGCTGATTGGCGCGTGTGCGCTCAGGCACCTTTTGCAAGGATTTTTATCTCTCGTTTCATAAGTATTGCATGTTCGACTTTGTCAGCCTCCCCATCTCATTAAAAACAAAATGCTCACAAACATACCCACATTCCAGTCACCCCACACATGGAGCAAACCGAGGCATTTTTCCATTACATAGTTAATGAGTGAATTCTGAGACACCCCCCTTCCCAACCAACCCACCCCTGCTGGTTTCTCTTCCTCTAAAATGAGGATGGGGGGGTTGCATCATTAATGGCCCAGTGAAGTCATGGGTGACGAGAAGCCCCTCCTTTAGATTTTAGTTTTTTCGTCAA
Source organism: Macquaria ambigua (assembly GCA_008360985.2). Lineage (NCBI taxonomy): Eukaryota > Metazoa > Chordata > Actinopteri > Centrarchiformes > Percichthyidae > Macquaria > Macquaria ambigua. Next base: position 11,454 of record VMKM01000639.1, on the reverse strand, counting down.
CACACACGCACAGAAAGTTGTCAGGCGGCTGCCCTTCCTATAGCACTCAGCGAGAGCTCATGCTATCAACGGGGGTAAGGAAGGACACGGTGTACTGCTCGCTCTTTCTCCTCCTCCGCTGTTCTTTTTCTTTGTCCCTGTAATAATGAAACGGGGATGACAGGCAGACTTGCAGGCACCCAAAATTTCAGCCTTTGTCAAAGGACCCCTTCATTTGCACGCTGGCCTAATTGGCCCCAAAAACTCGCAACAACATGATGGAGGAAAAAGGAAAGGGAGAAGTAAAAGAGAGAAGGAACACGGAGGGAGGGATGAAGAGAGCGAGCCTCTTATTTTAGACCAAGACGTTTTAGCAGCAGGTTCCACCCCACCCTGAGAGGTCTGTAGGCCCAGCAGGCTCGGTTGATTGTGTGCCGAGTGGCTTTTCATGGATGGCGGAAATGAGGCTTGATGTTAAAAAGGTCGAAGCAAGGGGGTGGCAACAAGCTGTTTGACTTTTGGGGTCTTTTCTTTGTGACTTTTAGTTTATAAGCCTTAATGTTTCTTGAATCATGCTTGTTGTGTATGAAAAAGACTGTGGGTGTTAACTCTCTGTTGTCTCTCGTGTCGCAGGTACTACTTCAAGAAGGCCAGTGATGAGTTTGAGTGCGGCGCGGTGTTTGAGGAGGTGTCAGACGACGGCTCCTTGCTGCCCACCTACGAGGGCAAGATCCTGGGCAAGGTGGAGAGGATGGAGTGAGATCCGCCCCTGTTGTGGATTACACTCCTACGGACGCTTCACACCTCCCATGGATGTACTCCTTCCTGTGCTCACACACACACACACACGCAAAGTTTGTGTCTTTTAAGCTACGACTGTAGGACCGGAGATGTTGCTGAAGGAACGAGGTTTGGAAAGATGGAGAGGAAAGAGGAAAGAGGAAGGAGGACAAGTTATCGCTATTACAGGACTTATGTGAACGGCCCGCCTTGAAGTGAAGAAAATAAAGGATTGTTTGTTGCTGGACTGAAACATCTCTGCGTTTCCAGAAGAGAAAACTCTAGAGACTCTAGGTGAATGACCACTCCTCAAAGAAGCGGGGCGGTGGGTTCAAATCTGAGACTGACAGCCTACCTGACCCCGCCTGTGCTAGCATCTGCCCACTGGCACTCGCCAGCACACCGCTAATATGTATATGCAGATATACATGTACATTGCATTGTATTGTGATGCTCGTATTGCTGTGTAAAGATTTCTATTGCTATTTATTGGAAATACCCCTGCCCCAAACCTATTATTCTTCCATGGACAAGCTGCTTGGAGTTGGAGAAACTTCTCCAATTTTCCACATCTGTGATTTTTTTTTTTTTTACCCCTTCTGAGCATCAGTTCTCAAGCAAAGGAAATGGGTTTTATTCATTTTCTGCCCCTCATATCGAACTGTAAACTTCAAAAATACCTCTTCAAAAACTCCGCTCCTGTTCCTGGAGATTTAGTGGGACATCTCTGATCTCTTGGCTGGAGAGCTTACTGCTGAAGCTTTTGAGAATGGCTCTCTATCACTTCAAGTTTGATAATATATTTACTACTGCAGTAGTTTGTAGTTTGTGTCCCCATGTGCTCTGAAGGGCCCTGAGTGTACTATGAAAAAGGAACAAAAATGCTATTAATGTTTAATTCCCTACTCTGGGACTCTGCCCAGCTAGCCTTGATCTGTCGCGTCTTAGTGCCTTTGTTTCAGTGGCGCAGGCATCGCACAAATAGCCTACGTATTTACTAAGAGGAAACTGCCCTGAACAGGTCCTTGAGTCCCCAAAATGTGTTTACACCAATATTAATATTTACCAACAAAAAGCTCTATAATGTGCTCCCCAACGTGCTTACGTATGTGATTGTGTGACTGAGTTGCTTTTGAGTAGGGTTACTGTGTGTATTTGAAGCCTGCACAATGAGCTGCAGATGATAATGATGGCGGTGATATACACTATGTCCATAGTGTTTTAATTGACTACAGTAGCTGTGCCTACATGGATTCTTACCGTGTTTTACCCAGTTTTCAGGGTCCTATTACTCCCTTGGTTTTTACAAGGGGCCTTATGTTAAAAAGATATTTTTATGCCTTTTAGTATCCGTTTCATCATGTTTATGTTTTATAATATTTTTCATGGCTTCCTCGGCTCCACTTGTAAACTGTAAATTATGCGTTCTATAGAGCTCAGTTGAAAAGATGCCTCGGTACTTTAATTATTGTAATTATGAAGAGATGTAGCCTTTATTAAAATGTTCTATTTTTCAAATTAGCAAATGGCTTCCTATGGTTTTGTGTGTGTGTGTGTGTGTGTGTGTGTGTGTTGGTTTTTGTGATTTAAGCGGACATTTGATATGAATACACGCCGACACTAGGCGGACATTTTGTATTAGCAGGACAGGGCCAGTGTCCCGCTAATTCGGACGATGTAGAAGCATTTCTATTGGTGTAGAGAGCTCAAATCTCAATTTTCTCCAAAAGTCCGTCTAGTTCACATTTGCCAGACATTGTGTATAATCTGTGTATCAACACAGTGCCCCTGTAGCTGGTTCTGTGGTATTGCACCCCCTCATGAATAATTCACACGTGTATGGTTTTCGCAGCTTTTGATTGGCTGACTGTCAAATGGTCCCGCTAATGGCCAGATGGTCCCGATAATACAGGTTTTTATCAAAAATACTGTGTTACTCTGATTTTAACACAGAATCCTCAGTTATCCAAGCAACCTCAGCTGCCACAACTTTAACACAACTTTTAATGCAGATAAGTTGACTAACTAACCTCAGCTTTGATGTAAGGCTATCAGTTAATAAATAGAGCATACAGAAAGTCTTATGAATCCAGATTAAATGACTTGACTTATATCTTATATCATATTTCAGTTTATAAGAGGCCTTCCCCAGCATTAATATTTTCTTTAGACCCTACCCTTGACTTAGAAATAACTGCAATACCCTCACTCCAATATCAAAATAATATATTTATGGCAAGCATAATATATTCTGTGTCTCAGAATTGTCATATTAGGAATCTGTGATGAGGACAAATAAAGGTCTGATACAAGGAGGGCTGTCCTCTATATGGAAGATACCACATGACCTATGCTTCAAATAAAAGTAATCTCTTTGATGCTTTGATGATTTATTTCAAAATGCTGAAATAAAATATAAATAAAATAAAACTTAAAAATAAAAGCTTTCCTAAATAAATCTACCCTCCCTTCGGCAAAAAGGAGAAACACACAACCCCCCCACCTTTTCTGACTACCCCACCTCTACCAGTCATTTTGGTACGGACCTCAAACCTGTCGACTGCGCTGCTACACTGGCATTAATTCCGGATGTGAGGAGAAGCTGGAGGTAAGACAGGTGTTAAAACTCAAAACACACAGCTACACGTGTATTCTAGAAACTAGTCTAGCCACGTTTATTTTTATATTGATTGTTTGTTAAAAGTGTCACATTTATTCTACATTTTATTGGACCAGTTTCAGGTTACTTAACGTTAGCAGTAGTTTGGGGACACGTGTCAACATTTATCTAGTCTGGATTTATTTTTAACAAACTTTGCCTCAGCAAACATTTGAATATATTATGAATGGTTTTAATATATCCTGCTGACTTGACATTTAATGAATGTACTACTACTGTGACCATGCTCCACTAACAGGCAACTGATAATGGGTAATGACAATCAACTTGTAGATCAGTAGTTAGCAAGTGAATATATAACAGTGTGAAAGCGCGTTACTGCTTGGTTAAATAGCTGATTACTTGTGTCAGTCTGGACAAATATTATTGACAGAGTGAGAGCACATGTGCGGGAGTAGTGGGCAGTCTATCAATGTAAGGAGGTTAGAGAGTGAGTGTTGAATGTGATGTTAGTCAGTGCAGACCGTTCGGCTCTTTAAATGTGCAGTCATTTAACGCTAATTATGAGCATAGGGCTGTGCCAAAAGCTCCGGTTCTGTCGCCCTGCTAACTAACTGTTAAATGCAATAATGAGGTAAATTAGTGTAATTACTGACTGTTACATGTTTTATCGGGCAAAACTTTTCCAGTGCTGACTTGCTCCTACGGAAAGTTGTCAACCTGTTAGCTGCAGGCTGAAGTAAGTTTGTCAGTCATCTGTTGCTGCATCTAAGTGTTTACGTGTAAATATGTAAACATTACAGACTATACATGATGTGCATGTCACAGTGTATCTCTTTAGTGACAGCTGAGTTACAACTCAAGTGACAGTGGCAGTGTGGTTGAGATAGTAAGAGAAGCAGCAAGTGAAAACTTCATGCTTCAGGTAGATCTTTTTCATAGATGTCCGATGCACTAACTTAACTTAGTCAAGGTTCAAGAAAAGCGAACAGAACTATCACTGTTATTTCCAACTATGCTTTCCCTTTTATGACAAGTAAAAGGTCCTAAGTTAGTTAAAGGGCTCAGAGGTCGCACAAACAGTGACAGTTCCAATGAACCATTTTTTAAAAATCAGCCATGATGTATTAATCAAATATGTTGTAGAGTGACTGAAATAATTATCATCAGGCCTTTGCAGGAGATGGCGGCAACAAGGCCCCAGAGGGCAAAGATAAAACCTACAGCAGAGGCTGCATACTTTTCATCACTGTGTAAAGACAAGGATGGATTTGATGTGAAATACATAAATTCATTCAAAGGTAAGTTGCTAAAGCATATGTTTGTGTCTTTAGCACAATCCTATTTTTAATTATTGTTTTCCTTTATCACTCTTCCTGACTCATCCTCTGTTCTTTGTTAGGTCGAGGAGTGTTTAGCCAATGCCACTTTCAAAAAGGAGACTTCCTTGTTGAATATAGAGGGGAAGTCATACCTAAACATGAACATGAAAACAGGCAAAGAGTATACCATGATGCACTTAAGGTTTTCATGTTTGAATTTCGTTTCAATGGAAAACAGTTATGGTACGTAATGCATTTACAGTGTCTTTTCTAAATTCACCCAGAGATACAAACTCTGCAATTTCTTATTCAATGTCAGTAAAAGTAGTAGTAGTAATGAGTTATATGTTATATGAAAACAGATTAATCCAGAAACATGATTTTTTTTTATTGGTAGATAAATATCCCTGAAACAATCAATCACTACTAGTGTGTTTTGTTGTTTCTACTGTTACAGTTTGTAATCAGAGTTCTGTTCTTGTCATTTCAGTGTTGATGCTGCCAAAGAGGATGGCTCCCTAGGGAGACTTGTCAATGATGATCATGTGAACCCAAATAGCAAAATGAAAACAATCAAAGTGGATGGAAAACCTCATCTGTGTTTATTTGCACTGAAGCACATCAGTCCTGGAGAAGAGATCACATATAACTATGGTGATTCTAATTGGCCATGGAGATCCAAGGTATTTAAGGAACTTAATTTTCACAAAGAACCAACTCTCTGCTGGGTCATTCTACTATCATTTAACACTATTTTCACAGCAAAATCAAGCTGCACTATATAGAGTGATCTTGAATAAAGGTCCAATGGCTTAAGAGTACTGTTTGCTAGCTGAACAGCAATTAATACTATTCTAAGTGACTGGTCTGTGTTACTGAACTATCAAGTGAATATTGCACTTCAATAGTATTAAACATGCCTGGACTCAAGTGAACACAGTGTACCATTTGAACATTTTGCCAATCATGTGTAGATGTTAAGATGTGCTTCATGCTGAATCCTCCATTTCACTATTTCCACAGAGGAGCCCAGAGACAGACCAGTCTAAGGCTTTGGTTGGCTGTGCAGCAGATGATGCAACAAAGAAGGTAAATATTGTTCATGTTTTAAGATTTTAGGACTGGGGGAGAGATTATTTGACTAGCTAACACTTGTTACTCTTATGTGTTCCGCTGCATGTGGATCATACATGTTCTGAAGTGGCACACACAGGGGTCTCTGTGTCTAAAGTAGAAAAATATAGGCTATATCAGACCATGGAACTGAACTGAAAATGCTGCTGAAATTAATCATTTGACTGAATTGTTGTAGTGACTGCTTATTTCTTTCAAATGCTAAACAAATCTGTTACGTTTACATATAGACAAGGCTTAATGTCTGTCATTCCCTCAGTACATAATTGTGTTGTTAACTCACAACATCAGCAACAACAGTCTTGGTGTGTAAAACTGGATGTTTAGTGATTAAACTTTGTCCTTTTTTCCCCACAAGATTTCAGGTGAGATGGATCCTCACCAGGCTGATGTGGCCATGACATCAACCTCCCTCAGTGACAACATTCACCAGGTGACTTAATTACAATTAATTTATGGCATAGACATTGTATTCAGAAGTGTAGATACACAATCCTGAGTGTGGCTGTACAGGACAGGTATAGACACTAACAGGACTTTGTGTTTGTGTTCAGAAGTATAGATACACAGTCCTTAGTGTGGCTGTACAGGACAGGTATAGACACTAACAGGACTTTGTGTTTGTGTTCAGAAGTATAGATACACAATCCTGAGTGTGGCTGTACAGGACAGGTATAGACACTAACAGGACTTTGTGTTTGTGTTCAGAAGTATAGATACACAATCCTGAGTGTGGCTGTACAGGACAGGTATAGACACTAACAGGACTTTGTGTTTGTGTTCAGAAGTATAGATACACAGTCCTGAGTGTGGCTGTACAGGACAGGTATAGACACTAACAGGACTTTGTGTTTGTGTTCAGAAGTATAGATACCCATCCTTAGTGTGGCTGTACAGGACAGGTATAGACACTAACAGGACTTTGTGTTTGTGTTCAGAAGTATAGATACACAATCCTGAGTGTGGCTGTACAGGACAGGTATAGACACTAACAGGACTGTGGGTCGATACTGATTTGGGTTTTCAATGGTCTTTATGATAAGAATTCATCTTATCTTCTTTAGTTGTTATCTCACAATATCTTCTGTCATTTCCTCAGTACATAATTGTGTTCTTAACTCACAACATCAGCAACAACAGTCTTGGTGTGTAAAACTGCATGTTTAGTGATCAAACTTTGTCCTTTTTTCCCCACAAGATTTCAAGTGAGATGGATCCTCACCAGGCTGATGTGGCCATGACATCAACCTCCCTCAGTGAAGACATTCAACAGGTATATTGTTAACAAAGTCTGGTTTTAAATCTTTAATATTTCTCTTTAACATTAAATGCATAAGCATCCTAAGGTAAGTTGTTATTTATCAAGAGTTTCACACTTATAAAACTCAGCTTATCCGCTTCACGAGGACTGTGTGGGTGTGCTTTGATCAGATTTAATAGTGCTGGTAGTACTGGCAACAAGAAGATGGTTAAAAAAATAGGTTTTCAGGGCTTCTAAAGTCACAGTACAATGGCAGTTGGAGTATCTTTATCTTTATTAATGTGACATATTTGTGAGTGAACTGAATATTTGGGCAGGGTTTAGTTATGAACGCCATATTTGCTTTTGGATCAAATTTAGAGAATTTGATTTAAATTAAATCTGCGCAATATGGAAAAGTAGAGAGAGAGAGAGCTGTACTGAGTTTTGGAGTGTTAGAGGACTGTTTGCCTCCACTCTATGTTGCGGGTGACATCGCTCTTTTGTTGCTGCTGACATTCTAAACACACACCCCCTTTTGAAATTAATATTAGTACTGTGCGAATCGTCATCTCTGTGATTTGTGGTTGTATTCTTTTCTTTTTTCTGCAAGGTTTTTTGTTTTCTCCTCACCTTTTTCCTGCCTCTGTCCCGGTCAAGAATTATGGAGGCTGAATTGGCTATTATAAATGAAAGTTTTGACACCATCAGAAGTCCTGTACAGATGGGCCCCGAACAGGAGGTCTTTGTGAATAGTGGTTGTGCGCCATTTGATCAAATTGCTTTTGGTAACATGGTTTTAAATTGAGTGTGTCTTCGTGCTTACAATGTCTGATTTTCTGCGTAGCAGCTCTTGTCGTTCAGGAAGTGGATGTTATGCAGAGCGTTGACATATCTGGGGATAAAGTCAGTAAATTTGAGTAAAATACATACTTTGCTTACCCCGTGAGAGTGCACCGCATGAAACACAGATGTGGGAGTGTAATTTCTAAATCACAGGAGGTCCCCTGGTAATCCTAATCCTGTGTGAATAGAGCTAAAGTCAGATATTTAAGTTCAGTCCAAGTATTAGAATGGATAGATACTGGAGACAGGAAACATTTGTTGCACATTTGCTCTATTTGCACTTTTTTTTTATTCCTGAGGTACAAAAGAGCCCTTGCCAAGCCATGTTCACACATGACACATACTTTTACTTAATTGAACATAATAACTTGTTGCTTAAGTTAAATGAATCACAGAATAACCATTAAACTATTAATTATTAAATGCTTCCTTCATGTTGAATCCTCCATTTCACTATTTCCACAGAGGAGCCCAGAGACAGACCAGTCTAAGGCTTTGGTTGGCTGTGCAGCAGATGATGCAACAAAGAAGGTAAATATTGTTCATGTTTTAAGATTTTAGGACTGGGGGAGAGATTATTTGACTAGCTAACACTTGTTACTCTTATGTGTTCCGCTGCATGTGGATCATACATGTTCTGAAGTGGCACACACAGGGGTCTCTGTGTCTAAAGTAGAAAAATATAGGCTATATCAGACCATGGAACTGAACTGAAAATGCTGCTGAAATTAATCATTTGACTGAATTGTTGTAGTGACTGCTTATTTCTTTCAAATGCTAAACAAATCTGTTACGTTTACATATAGACAAGGCTTAATGTCTGTCATTCCCTCAGTACATAATTGTGTTGTTAACTCACAACATCAGCAACAACAGTCTTGGTGTGTAAAACTGGATGTTTAGTGATTAAACTTTGTCCTTTTCCCCCCACAAGATTTCAGGTGAGATGGATCCTCACCAGGCTGATGTGGCCATGACATCAACCTCCCTCAGTGACAACATTCACCAGGTGACTTAATTACAATTAATTTATGGCATAGACATTGTATTCAGAAGTGTAGATACACAATCCTGAGTGTGGCTGTACAGGACAGGTATAGACACTAACAGGACTTTGTGTTTGTGTTCAGAAGTATAGATACACAGTCCTTAGTGTGGCTGTACAGGACAGGTATAGACACTAACAGGACTTTGTGTTTGTGTTCAGAAGTATAGATACACATCCTTAGTGTGGCTGTACAGGACAGGTATAGACACTAACAGGACTTTGTGTTTGTGTTCAGAAGTATAGATACCCATCCTTAGTGTGGCTGTACAGGACAGGTATAGACACTAACAGGACTTTGTGTTTGTGTTCAGAAGTATAGATACACAATCCTGAGTGTGGCTGTACAGGACAGGTATAGACACTAACAGGACTTTGTGTTGTATTCAGAAGTGTAGATACACAATCCTGAGTGTGGCTGTACAGGACAGGTATAGACACTAACAGGACTTTGTGTTTGTGTTCATAAGTATAGATACACAGTTCATAGTGTGGCTGTACAGGACAGGTATAGACACTAACAGGACTTTGTGTTTGTGTTCAGAAGTATAGATACACAGTTCATAGTGTGGCTGTACAGGACAGGTATAGACACTAACAGGACTTTGTGTTTGTGTTCAGAAGTATAGATACCCATCCTTAGTGTGGCTGTACAGGACAGGTATAGACACTAACAGGACTTTGTGTTTGTGTTCAGAAGTATAGATACACAGTCCTTAGTGTGGCTGTACAGGACAGGTATAGACACTAACAGGACTTTGTGTTTGTGTTCAGAAGTGTAGATACACAATCCTGAGTGTGGCTGTACAGGACAGGTATAGACACTAACAGGACTGTGGGTCGATACTCATTTGGGTTTTCAATGGTCTTTATGATAAGAATTCATCTTATCTTCTTTAGTTGTTATCTCACAATATCTTCTGTCATTTCCTCAGTACATAATTGTGTTGTTAACTCACAACATCAGCAACAACAGTCTTGGTGTGTAAAACTGGATGTTTAGTGATCAAACTTTGTCCTTTTTTCACCACAAGATTTCAAGTGAGATGGATCCTCACCAGGCTGATGTGGCCATGACATCAACCTCCCTCAGTGACGACATTCAACAGGTATATTGTTAACAAAGTCTGGTTTTAAATCTTTAATATTTCTCTTTAACATTAAATGCATAAGCATCCTAAGGTAAGTTATTATTTATCAAGAGTTTCACACTTATAAAACTCAGCTTATCCGCTTCACGAGGACTGTGTGGGTGTGCTTTGATCAGATTTGATAGTGCTGGTAGTACTGGCAACAAGAAGATGGTTAGAAAAATAGGTTTTCAGGGCTTCTAAAGTCACAGTACAATGGCAGTTGGAGTATCTTTATCTTTATTAATGTGACAAATTTGTGAGTGAAACTGAATATTTGGGCAGGGTTTAGTTATGACCGCCATATTTGCTTTTGGATCAAATTTAGAGAATTTGATTTAAATTAAATCTGCGCAATATGGAAAAGTAGAGAGAGAGAGAGAGCTGTACTGAGTTTTGGAGTGTTAGAGGACTGTTTGCCTCCACTCTATGTTGCGGGTGACATGGCTCTTTTGTTGCTGCTGACATTCTAAACACACACCCCCTTTTGAAATTAATATTAGTACTGTGCGAATCGTCATCTCTGTGATTTGTGGTTGTATTCTTTTCTTTTTTCTGCAAGGTTTTTTGTTTTCTCCTCACCTTTTTCCTGCCTCTGTCCCGGTCAAGAATTATGGAGGCTGAATTGGCTATTATAAATGAAAGTTTTGACACCATCAGAAGTCCTGTACAGATGGGCCCCGAACAGGAGGTCTTTGTGAATAGTGGTTGTGCGCCATTTGATCAAATTGCTTTTGGTAACATGGTTTTAAATTGAGTGTGTCTTCGTGCTTACAATGTCTGATTTTCTGCGTAGCAGCTCTTGTCGTTCAGGAAGTGGATGTTATGCAGGCGTTGACATATCTGGGATAAAAGTCAGTAAATTTGAGTAAGAATACATACTTTGCTTACCCCGTGAGGTGCACGCATGAAACACAGATGTGGGAGTGTAATTTCTAAATCCTGAGGTCCCTATTGTCCTAATCCTGTGTGAATAGAGCTAAAGTCAGATATTTAAGTTCAGTCCAAGTGTTAGAATGGATAGATACTGGAGACAGGAAACATTTGTTGCACATTTGCTCTATTTGCACTTTTTTTTTATTCCTGAGGTACAAAAGAGCCCTTGCCAAGCCATGTTCACACATGACACATACTTTTACTTAATTGAACATAATAACTTGTTGCTTAAGTTAAATGAATCACAGAATAACCATTAAACTATTAATTATTAAATGCTTCCTTCATGTTGAATCCTCCATTTCACTATTTCCACAGAGGAGCCCAGAGACAGACCAGTCTAAGGCTTTGGTTGGCTGTGCAGCAGATGATGCAACAAAGAAGGTAAATATTGTTCATGTTTTAAGATTTTAGGACTGGGG